>LBNU01006765.1:27297-38323 GCA_014162995.1 Artemisia annua | reverse complement strand
TATTTTCATTGATCCTCACTAAGCCACGTTCCAACTTACAACATTGTCATAGGATCCTGCAAGAATTTCTCAATCTGATTATTTCATATTTTCTTATGATGATCTAAGGTGTTTCCAAGTGTTAGATGTGTAATTTTTGTTAAGTTGATAACTATATACATATTGTTTGCATGCATGAGTTTTTGAGCATAATTAAATGCATAGACATTTTGAGTTATGTTTCTGCTAGTGATCGGTAAAATGACTACATTGTGGTACTAATTGGAAGCACCAAAACAATTTTGTTAATCTTTCAAAGTTAAGCACATATTATAGCATAAATATGTTATATATATCGGCCTAACAAAATATAAAATATTCGAGGGTTTGAAAACATAAAATTTTGGCTCAGTGGTGAATTGGTGGCATTATTTGTTGTTGTATACTTGCTGATTATTGCTACGGTCCATATGTGTTATTTACTTTAAACCTATAGACTCACCAGCGTTAGCTGACTTTTAGCATGTTTTTCAGGTGCTTAAAGTATGTTTGTGTTGAAGGCAGGGCATGGCAATGGTCATAATAAACTGATGTGTTTTTACTTAAGCGTACTCTGAAAACTTTGGGGACCAACATGTAATCGGGCCTTGTGTTTATTCAAAACAAAACTTATGTATAACAATTGACTTGTTTTGGTAACAAATTCGAAACGGATTTTTATCCCGTTCTTTATGTATCTTGTGTTGTGATATTGATTTAGTAGCACCCAAAATGCATGTATGCTTCCGCGAATCTATAATTTTGGGGGTGTTACATGCATTGCTGGTTCTCTGCTGTGTATTTCAAATTTAAGGATTCTCCAACACGCTTCATGAGGACATATGAATCGGCCATCAAGGTAATTTTGAATTTCATCGATGCAGAGGTCTGGTTGTGTTGCTGAAGTAGATGCTTCACCAATAGACCTTGTTACTTTGGCAAAGATTCGATCGGTTCCTTTCGATATATATTTGAACAAATATTTTATCAGCACCCGCAGTACTCTACATTAATATGAGCTTGAAATGCGAAGCATAGATCGCGGTTATATGGCACCACATATCCATTGTCAAGCTTCATCTGCCCTTTTGCTGCAGAAACATTTCCTTGCCTTCTTCGATAATGTGGATAACCTTTTTCATCAAAGAAAGTTTCTTATTGTATTTCTTTGGGAAATTTTTTGTGCATGTATCACCCTCCATACATGGCGTACTCAATTTTGGCCTTGCCACATGGTCCATGCATCATCATTTCGGAAACAATTTTATAAGCGTGTGGATCAAGTTGAGGATCGGGCAGCTCTGCACAAATGTACTGGTCCACGTCTTGAGGATTCTCGATCTTTGTTAATGAAGAAATCCAAACCAGCATGTGACAATGTGGCAAGCCACGCTTCTGGAACTCAATAGTATATAATACTGCATAACAACCAATATGAGAGGTAAATTTAGAACATGTTGGGATCTCACATTATGTAGTTATGCAATAAAAAAAAAGTGCATGAAAAGTAAAATGTTAAGGTTTTTTTGCAAATAAAAATATGCGTACCTCCTGTGACTTTCCCAAATGTTCTCTTTTCCTTCATAAACTTGACAAATGATTTAACTTTTTGCTCAAAAACTCTACATACTATATCTGCTCTATCTGCCGTAGTCAAATGGGGAAACTGAGCCATGTATCTTTGAATCTCGGGCCACTTTACATTACATGTTATTGTTATAAAAAATCTTGGATTGCCAAGCTCCCGGCAAATCGCTAAAGCGTCCAAGTAATGGCTGTACATATATCTTGAACCTCCAGTAAATGAGGAGGGTAATATAATCCGTGAACCTGCCTATGACCCATCACGCTCTCCTCTTGAGATTGCATCATAGAGGCCTGACAAATAGTCTCCTCGAATACCGTTCTGATGTTTTCTATAAAAATCCATCCTATTTTGTTCTATACAACAATACACCCCAACGACGTATTGCTGAAAAAGTCTGCCAGTTCGGAAAAGTAGATTATAAGAATCATGTGTTGGATGCAGCTGGTATGTGTAGAATGCATTCATTGACACCAGTTTTGGCTCATCATTTGGATCTGCTGTTCTTACCATTAATTTTGTATGGTATCCTGATTGACCATAGATGAAAATTAATGGAAACTATAGTGACATGTATGACTTATGAATCTTGCTAATCCTTTTCACCACACCATCTCTGTATTCAAGGATAACATCGTAGTTTGACTCGGTGTCTGGGCCACTGTCAAAGACAATGGCCCCAAGGGTCTGCGATGCTGGAAGCTCATAACCACGGGGCCCTTCACCGCTGTAAAGCCTCACTTTAAATTCTGGGACATCATGTTCAGCGCACTTGTCACGCGCAGTTCTGAATATCTGCACCAGCTCATTGTGTGTATCTAAGAAGTGAATGAGCCCTTGTACAACCTCTGGATCCAAATCAGGGCCATTTGAATCTGAAAAATGGCTCAGCCTACGTTGAACCTCATTCTGTGTGTCATAGATATACAGCTGCAAAAATTTAGGATCATCGTCAACCGGACAAAGTGATCCAATTCGATGGTATATTTGACCGGAAACTCTAAAAACATATGGGCCTCTGCCATTATTGATTGTGTTGTCGACTGTTGCACCTAATGAAGTCATGGCAAACATCTGATTGTAGGCTCGTATGTTTTCCATAAAGGCGCTCTCCCCAAGCAATTGCTTGATATAGTCAGGTGGATCTACCTCAAGCGGCATAAAAATTCTACCACCTCCACAACATAAATGGTATTGAGGCACACCATTTCTAAAACGATGCCCTATAAGGTGCTCGCCGCGCCAGAAAGCAGCATCACAATATTGGCATCGCTCAGTACAATCTCCTAAATCATCATAGGCAACTGATACACCTACATTGATTAAGAAACCATCACTAATTAAAAGGTGTGACAATATATGATCAGCAAAAAGATAAAACAAATAGAAAAAAAATTTGGTGCAAAAATCCCCCCTGTAGCTACCTTGTGTTGTATAAGAAGATGACCCTTGATCAATGTTGTTTGCACAATTATCTGAGTCATGTTGGGAATTGCTTATGAGAGAACGCTGACGCACAGACCTTCTAAAGGGTTGACTTGTGCGCCTATTTCTTTTTTGACGTTGTGATTGATGACCAACATTTTGTATAATACTTGGTTCGCCATTTGCATGCACACTTCTTGTTGCTGCAAAAAGAAAACACGATAACAGTTAAATACATTATTGGATGAAAATAATGTGTTAAAAATGGAAAGAAGTAAAAATGCATACTCTCAGTTACGTGAGGAGTTGATGGTTCACCAATGGCATGCACATCAGTATTTGAATCTGGTCGACGCATGCATTTTCTGGAATCTTGATCTCAGGATCTTTTTCTTTTTCGATTTTTTGGCTCATGGCAATCAGCAGGTGTAACATTAGTGGTAACACGATCATGGGCAGCTGGTATCACTGTAACAACAAAAACCTATTAAATGAAAGCAAACATTTGGCAAATACAGTTCGAATTCAAGAAAAGGTATGACAAAAGAAAAGATGGATGCTGACCTTGAGAGCCATGTAAAGGTACTTGGTTAACGATGGTTTGCATACTATCATATGAATTAGCGGCCTCTGCATCGTTGGTAGGCACATTGTTGTTTGAGTTTTCTTCTTTTGTACTTTGTTTTGAAGGACCAGAATTTTGTGTATGTAGCTCTATCAATAAAAAAAACAGCAACAAAAGGTATTTGGTTATTTTGCATGAAACAAAAGGAATTCATAAACTGCATTTCAAAAGAGAACAAGAAAAGTTACCATCCATCATATCAGGAGTCATTGGTTGACCAACACTGTGTATATGATCAGATGCATGACGCATGCGAGCCTCTTTGCTGGCCATCTCTTTTTTTGAAGGTCTGAGCATTTGCTTTGGCATGCATTCAATTCTATCCGGAAAAAAAAGGGTATCATCAGAATGTGGTTTACTTGTGGCAAAAGTTTGTGCAAAAATAAAAGGCATTACGGTACCTTGAGTCATTGACAAACCAGATTGTTGAAGAACAATGACACCATTTCCTGAGAACAACGAACATTATAAAATGGGAATTCAGTATTTTATAAGAAATAATAAAATTTGACAAAGCATATGTGAAAAGAGAAGAGGAAAAGCTACCCTCCATGGTTTGTTTGTTGGACATGTTTTTGCGTGGCCTGCCTCTTTTCCTAGGTTGTTCTAAACATCTAATATCAAATGCAGAGGGTCCTATCACAATTTTAAAAACAGTATGAGAACATACTTTAGGTATCCCAAACCAATGCGAAAAACCAAAGCTCATGAACATACCTTCATTCGTGTACGAAGCAGATTTTTCACCAACAACAATGGCATCATTGGTTGAATCAAGTTGACAACCACCCGCAGATGATTCATGAACTGGACACCCAACACAGTAACCATGTCAATTATTGTATGGAAAATATGAAGAGAAGTGTAACTGCATAAACAATGAATATAAAAAACAACCACTAACCTTTCACATAGGCATTCCTTGATGCAACGAAAGACTGACATACATGTGGCTCACAGACGGAGAGGTTCGGCGTGGTGGTGTTATGCATTTGGCACCCAGGACATCCATATGTATTTGAACCATTGTTTTGCATAAAGTTTTGATACGATGAAGCGTGAATTTTTTTAGACTCAGGTAGTGTTTTTGGGTTCATAGTCGTAAACAACAATAAGTAGATCAATGATAAATAGAAAAAAAGTAAGGAAAGCAGAGCTATCACTATTGTTGAAACAGTTATTATGACCAACAAAAGCATTATCATAGAATGGTTTGCAAACACAAAAGAGGTAAGAAAAGAGCGAGGAAAAAGATCAAACAAAGTCAGAATTTACCATGAAAAAAATACACAAAGAACACCCAAAAATAAAACACATGTAAAATTCAAAGAGAGGAGGCCATTTAATGAGGCCAAAACTTAACTGCAACTAATATTTAATCTTAAACAGGGAAAATAAAGTTTGCATCTCATTTAATGATCCTAAAGTCTAATTGCAAGCAACATTTAAACCACCATAACTACCAGGCAATTAATCTATGGGTTTTGTTAAACACAACCCATGTGCGATGGGTTGTGCATAAGCCTTCTATAAATATATAATTAACATTTAATGAACACTTAATGAACACTTAATGAACTTTAAAAATTCCATAATTAACATCACTTACCTCTTTTAAAATGATTAAAAATATATAATTATGGAATATATGAGTTTATTAATTGTCATTTTCATAAATTTGGAATGGTTACACACAACCCATGGGGTTGTGTTTAACAAAACCCTTAATCTAATCATTTTATGGAAAAACAACAAAAGCACAATTAATATACCTATCATAACGAACTTTCCTAATTTAGCAAAACCTAAACGCAACCTAAGGGAATCAGCACAGAAATTCAAACAAAATAGCGAAAAAACCAAAGAACAAAGAATCAGACCTAGGATCAATTCTTGAAGGCAGTGAATTTGTTGTAAGTATTGTTGATAACCCCAAAATGATCTACCTAATTCTAACATAAAAGACACCAACCAAGATAGAAGATGTGGACCAAAATAGAGGTGAAACTGTAGAAGGTAACATATGGCAACTACACAGCCACAATTGGCAAAAAAAATGTTTTCATAGTACGATCAACAAAAGCTATAATTTTCGGATCAAAGGAGAGGGGGTTTTTTTTTTTTAGCGAGGTTTACCCACTTGGATCTAAGAGAAAGGCAGGAGTAGTGAGTGAAGGTGAATAGGGCGGGTTAGGTATATCACACCAAAAAGGATAATGGGCTCCAGCCACATGGTCCGAAAAAAAAAATTGCTACGTTACACTATTCATAAGAAGCCCGGTGAATGTTATAGATAATAATATGTTATTTTGTTTTAATTTTCGATTTTGTTTAATTAATGTTTTTAAACTTTGTAAAGCGTATATATATAACATAAAATTTTTTTTCTTTTTTTTAATTCTTTTACTAATTTTTTGTGGACGTAAATTTAGCAATAAAGTTTTGTTTATTAGTTATTAGTTATGGTTAATAAATGAACATGAGATTATTCTTTTCTAAATGACGTCTAATTTTTAAGGCTGTCTGTTTTTCTAGTGCACGATTTGCACGTGCCCGTTTTACCCATATTTCAACTTTGCCCGTTGACCCGTTCCTGCTAGGACCTGAACCCGTTTGGCCCGTTGTCCGAACCTGCCTAACTTGCCCATTTTACCACGTCTAGTTGTACTATCCACTGTACAAAATTATTCGCAAATCTCAACAGTTCAAATGATCATTTCATAGGATATTATATGATCTATTACTAGTTCCTTTTCTTCTCCATCTACTGCATCTAATTTGTTGTTTTGAATCAAATAAATCAAACTACTACGGAGTACTTAGTTTGCAGCCGTCTATAACTTTTTATTATTCTATAGTCTAAAATTACATTATTATGGTGATTTACCTTGAGTTGCTAACACATCGGAATACATGAGTTATGACATTTGTTTTACATCAATTGCTTCATAAAATGTATTACAAGTGTGTAAGGGATACCATACTTGGTACATGTGTTTTCTTTGAATCGAAGTTAAAAGTAGTTAGACTTTCTACTAGAACTCAATACCAGTTGACTTAAATTTTGTAATCAACAGCAAAACAGACCCCATACCATTTGTGAACCCAATACCACTTGAACACAGTTTCACAAAGTAGGGAATTGCAGACCAGCCAATTGAGGTACACCTCACTAGTCAAACCAAGACCACATGCACAAGCACGACTGTATAACCTATGTCGCGATCACAGCGTTCATGTGCTCAACATCAAAATAGACCACATAATGGACCCTTTAGGCTAATTATTGTGATTCTATCTGTTTGACCCGTTTCATTTCTATAAAAGAAAAAAATTTGACTTTTCTCATAGTACACTTAACTTCATATTGGACATAATTGAGCATTTCATTTTCATCAACTACACATTGGATCATTTACTGCATAAACATCTTACCCCCACCCCAATCTTGCAACTGTTTTTACCTATTTAAACCTCCCTAAAAGTTCTGTATATTTGGGACAATAAAAGAAAAGCACGATAAGGGACAATATGCGAAAAGAAACAAAAAAAGACTGCTTTTACTCTATTTGGCCTTCCTGCATATCTATAGCAACAAGACTCCCTTAACACATTCTTTCATCAGAATGCAAATTCAAGATGGAAGACATACATATACACAAATATCAATTGCTTTTTATGTATGTCTTTGTATCATATCAGCAAAATAAAGGCCTCAAATTACTCAATTTCATATGCTTTAAAAAATATGGTACATTACTATAATCTATATATCCCTCTCCAAAGGGGTAAGACATACTATTAATGAACATTTAAGAATTTTTTTGACATATTGTATCTATTCCTCCTATGAGCCTTATAATTTACTGTTGATACCTTTCTTGAAACTGCCTTCCATATCATGTCAACAGCATCACCAGGCCTTGAAGGATACTGATACTCAAAATGTGGTGCAACTTGTTTCAAATTTTCCCACATTTCAGTCCATTTTTCTTTCTTGATCCCTCTTAGAAGCTTCAAAAGGTACCCGTCTTTGCATGCGTCTGATGAACGAACAAATATGGAAAATTTGGAGTAATCAAGAACGTCTTCATATGGAAGCTCGATTTCATCACTGATAATAACGGGAACACAGTGACTAACAATTGCATCAAAAAGACGATTAGAGGAAGGTGTGTCTCCTGCAATGTTGAGGCAGAACTTTGAGGCTGTCATCCCTGTGGATGCCTTGCGGGTCCCACCTCCAACCGCACTTCCAAATGTGAAATGCACGTCTTCTTCGTCTTTCATCAAGTAGTATAACTCTTGACGAATCACTCCACCCTGCTCACAAATACACATAAATAAATATTTTTTAACAAAAATATAATAGATAATTAGCTATCAAGAGGGATTAAGAGATGGTGTTTGATTGTGCTTGTGCTATTTTAAGTCATTATAATCACTGGCAAATCCGGATTACTCAGGGATTTACATGTAAGGGGTGTTTGGGATTGTTTATTTTGGAATGCTTATCTACCCATGAATAAGCAAGTACCAAATTGTTTACTTTTAATGCTTATTCCAGAGTGATATAAGCAATTAAGTAGTTGTATCCAGGCACTTAACACTGCTTATCTGCTTAAAAAGTAAGTAAATATGCAAATAAGCAGTTGACTTAGCAATACAAACACCCTCTAAAATGGCCTACAAATAATAAATAATTTGAATTGCTTTTGTTGTAACTACTCCTAAACTGATTATTTGAGACCAAAATAACCAGACAGTCAGAACCAGTTTCAGAATACACATACACTAAAATCTGGTTATATGCAACTTTAAAACACGAATAATCAGATAAATGCTTTCAAAACACAATGCCAGACACCCTGTTCATATAAAATCTAAAAAAAAAATATATATATGTGAATGATGGGATAATATAACTCACATCTTTCCGATAAATTGCTCCTTGGAAATACACCAACGTGGGCCGTTCTTCAAAAGGGGGTGAGTTTTTAGGATCAATACTTCTAACTACGTGTTTATAAGGAGCAATCACATCTTTATCAACATTTGCAATCTGATCTGAATATCGACCAAAATCCGCAAGAATAAACATAGCTGAACCCAACTTCCATCTAGCAATTAACATACTATTTGGATGGTGGGCCATGATCACATGATCCTTCCCTCCGGATCTTTTCCATTCATCCCGACTATTCAGATATTCCACCAATCTCTCTTGCAAAATATCATTAGTACTCTTCGTCTCATCCCCTTCAATCTTAGAATGCCTATTGTAACTCAAAGATGAGAAAAACGGAACAAAAACAACATCCGCTTGACTCGAATTATGTACAAGAACAGCAGAGCAAGCTCTAGCAACATTCGGAGTGAGCGACGATAAAAGATCAAGTGTGAGCCAATACTCTATACTGTGTTGCAAGTTTAAACCACCCGGATATCTAGGTACATCACTAAAGTTCCCAACTTTAGGCCATATTTGGTTCAGGTTTCCCTTCCAACCTAATAACCCGAAGTGAAACTCAGGAGGTAAATCATACATAAACACTTTCAACAAAGCCTGACTCGGATCACAAGACGTAACCCGTTTAACAGGCTCAGACTCAGCACAAAACTCTTTACAAGAACTCGACTTTGGCTCAACTGAACCACCGTCAACAACAATCAGATTATATATCGACCTAGGCACTAAACTACTATCACCAGCTCGAAACAAAAGCGAACACGAAAGGATCAAAAAGAACATAGAAACAGCAACCAAACACGAAAGCAACCGAGACGAAAACACGCGTTTTTCAGACATTGAAGTCATTAATTCACAATCCACAAAAAGGGTTTTTATAAAAACTAATCCTAACAAATACCCATTAGCAAAAAAGCTTAATTTTACAAAATTAACCAAACCCTAATCAATTTCTTGAAACCCTAATAAGCTATAAATTAAATGGCCATTAACCTAAACCAAACAAAACCCACTACTTATTATACAAAATCTTGGTTCTTTAACAGCAAATAAGCAACCTGAAAAATAAAAAAATAAAAGCAGTGTAAAATAATACTATTATTGAATAAAGATTGAAACTTTATAAAGAAAACCAATAATGCAAGTAAAGTGATACCTTAAAATGAGATCTAAAAGAATAAAAAGATTCAACTGGGTATGTGTTTATATTTGGGGAAAAAATGAATCTTGATTTGTAATATTAAAAAGGGCTCTTAAATTGATGAAGGATGTGCTTGCTTGATTTGGTATGGGAAATTGTTTGTTTATTTATTTGTTTAAGTACAGAGTGAGGAGTTATTAATTGTGTTTGCTGAACGTGATGAGTCCCTGACGATCATACTTGTACAGTGCATGCACTGTACAAGTATTTTAAGCATTAGATCTATGATTAGGTCTCTTTATTAGGTCCCTTTATTAATGCTATTGTACTAATTTTAAATTGCCACTTTCGAATCACTACTATTTTGATCCGTGATTATATTTGCTTTTCTCAATTTTGATGTTAGGTATTTTTATTTTATTTAAGCTATAAAATAGCAATAAGCGGTGTTTGTTTCGGCTAATATAGCCGGCTTATGGCTTATTTGGTTTTGGGTTTATGTTTCACAAGCTCATTTTTTGTGGTTTATTTTGACACTTTTCCGCTTGTAAGTTCATTAGGACATAATGAACTTATAAGTCGGAAAGTTTCAAAATAAGCCACAAAGTCCCGTTGGACATTGAGCCCACGGCCATTTCGTACAGTCAATGCTTCCTAACATCCCAGGAAACATATGTTTCTCCCCGTAAATATCATAGAGTTTTTTGACATTTGTTTGTGTAGGCTTTCGCAAATATTCCTAGCCATATAACTCCATAACCCCGTTACAGAAAGCAACAAGAGAATCACGAAAAGTTTTATCACCAATTTGTATATATTCGTCTAGAGCATCTGGAACGATGTCATGTGCTAATTGACGAATTGCAAAGGTACACTTAAACAACGGGAAAATGTCAAATTTTCCCGTACAATAACGAGTTTGTTGAAAATATGGGTAGTTATCAGTTAATTCCTAAACAATGTGTGTGAATAGTGGTCGACCCATTCAAAATCGCCTACGGAATAAATAGTTGTTGTATAATGGTTCTTCAGCGAAGTGGAAGCTTGAATAAGAAAGAGACGTCTTTAAGAAACTCGAATGCTAAACTATTAACTTCCACTTCTTCATTTGTATCATCCAAAAAGAACTGATCGAAATTCATATGTTTGATTTGAGAAGTTAAAGTGTGTACATAAAAAGGATGGCTTTGTTAAGAAGTTTCTTTCTTTGCGCCTTTAAACCTGAAGGGAGTTATGGCATTTGAGTTGAGTTTGATAGACATT
>LBNU01006765.1:3132-27217 GCA_014162995.1 Artemisia annua | reverse complement strand
ACCTACGGAATAAATAGTGTTCGTAATAATGGTTCTTCAGCGAACGTGAAGCTTAATAACGGAAGGAACGTTTTTAAGAAACTCTGAATGCTAAACTATGTAACTGTCCACTTCGTTTCGATTTGGTATCATTCCAAAAAGAAACCCGGATCCGAGGAATTCATATGTTTGATTGATGAGAGGTTAAAGTGTGTGTACATAAAAAGGCATGGCTTCTGTCTAAAGAAGTTTCTTTCTTTGCGCCTGTTGAGAACCTGTGAAGGGGAGTTTATCGTGCATTTGAGTTGGATTGATTTTTAGAACGATTATTTTTAGGAAGGAGAATCGAGATTGAACGCTGGGTTGAAATGTATATTAAAAATGAAGAAGTAGTAGCGCGTATTTATAAGTAACTTTTTTAATAGTCCACCCAACGTCTTAGCCAACAGTCTAGATATTTCTCCCAGTTTCTTTTGGTGCCTGACAGACCAAAATTTTCAGAATCTCAAGGGGGCTGTTGGGGTTGGGGGGGGGGGGGATGGCGTATGGTTTGGTCCTTTAGGGGCAGCGTTTGGTTGGTTTGGGAGACCGACCAAACCATGTGGTCTTGTGACTAATAGTTTTATAAATGTTATTATTAGTATATATTAAACTAATGTATTTGGACGAAATTATAAATATGAAAAGAAAAGCACGAGTTAATGTGACATGTAAAGAATGCACAAGATTATATATATACCAACGACTCATGTTATTCCTCTTTATGAGATTAAGTAGAGATATCCGGAAGAAAATAAAATACTCTTTTTTAATTATCCGCACTCAAAAATGACTCATATTATTCCTTTTAATAAGTTAACCCGCGCACGGGTTTAAAAATTGGCTTAAATTCTTATTAACAGAATATAAATATCAAAATGAAGTCACCACCTGACATGTTACTGTGAGATGAGACTCAATAGACCAGATTCTACATATAACAAGGACACATATATTTTCAAGGTCATTATATGCTACTAAACACACATAATTTCTAGAACATGATATAATTAGTTAAATTTAAATAAGACCAGCCTAAAGACCATGCTAGTTAAACAAAGTCAAATCCTTCATGCCACAAAAATCTTTACAAAATATTAATCGATATTAACACATAATAAAAAAATTATGTAAATCCTCATGTGTACACGAGTATTATAAATATATAAGTATTAAAAATATAATATAAGTTTATAGAAAAATCTCAAACATAACAAAATCATGAATTTATGAATTATCACAATAGTTAACTTCAAAACAAAGTTATTGAACTATTATTACCCGTTATACTATCTACACAAACCCTGTGCATGCATGGTTCTAAAACTAGAATGTTTTATGGTTTTACCGGACGATTTTTCAAGAATAAGTATAATATTTTAATTTGTGTGTATCTATGGGTGTTGTTTATAGGTAGCATATGTTTGTGTGTACGCGTTTTTTTCTGTTTTTTTGCGAACAAATATTATGATGATAGTCTAGCATATTATTGGTGGTTGTGTTTTAGGTTTTTTCTGGTGATTCAGTGGTAGTCGATCATGTGCTAATTGTTCAAGTGAAAATTGGATGTGTTTATTATGTGTGTAATTCAGCTTTGTGTCTTCTTTATACGTTTTTACTAAGGAAATCTATAAGTTTTCGCTTAATAAACGTAGTGTTTGAATCATGTGCGCATGTTTTGATTGTATCCTATGTAGGGTTGATTTTTTTTAAATGTATCAACAATCAGTTTTTGAATCATATTCCGATTTCTTTTTATTTGTTTACTATATTCCGATCAGGTTCCTTTAAAATATTTATGTTCACTATATGTCATGTCATGTATATTTGATAAAGCCATCCACAATGTAGTGTGTAATGATAAGTTTAAAAGGACGTGGCACACGTTCGATGCAGTGTGGAAAACCAAGATCATGCGTATATTTAAACATAGTTTGTCTTTGAACACACCGTTAAAATGCTATGGAGGTCGGTCAAAATCTTCCCTCTTTCTCTTTTTTAGTATTTTAAATACCTAATGGCCCACTAATTGCAAAAAAGATATCATTGTAAATTTATGTCTTTGATTTTGATTGTCGATTTCTTCCTTAGTCATGTTTCAATATATATATATATATATATATATATATATATATATATATATATATATATATATATATATATATATATATATATATATATATATATCTTCCTTAGTTACTTTACATAAATAAATGTTATTGTATAGGTTTAAAAGTTTTGGTAACATGCATATTTTTGAAAGCAAGCTACAACTTTTTTCCGCAACAAAATTTAAATATAACATATAACCAATGTTGCAAAAATCGTGAATCGGTACTGAGGCGGTCAATGGCCGAGTAGCGATTTTTAACCGATTAATCGGCCGATTACCTTGTAATAGCCGATTAATCGGCCGATTACCTTGTAAAACTCATCAAGTTTCATGGCCGAGTAGCGATTAATCGCCGATTAATCGGCCGAGTTGGCCGATTTTTGCAACACTGCATATAACTGAAACATTATGTAATGTATGTAAAAATAAGTGATAAGATATCTTTTATGTGTATATTCTTTCATGCTTGGTATTTTACAATATGTGGATATTTCAGTTTTAATTTTGTATTGCAAAAGTAGTGTAACAAAGTTGATGATGTGTAAGCTCAATAAACTGGTGTAAGGTTTAATGCATTGTGGGTGTTTTGTAAGAAAATGTAGTTCGGTGATGTGTCAGTGGTGTGGCAGTGTATTAAACTATTTTGAATACAATGCATTGAGGATGCCCTAGGGTATACATAACAATCTAATACTCTCGTAAAATAGTGATAACAATTTTTTTATTCTATTTATTTATTTATTTATATTTATTTTTTTGTAAAGCAAACAACTACTGCTTACAACTAATGTTAACTGTTGTTTTCACAGTTTTACCAAAAGTTTTTATTTTATTTTTATTTTTTATTTTTTTTAATTAAATAAAAATAGAGATTACTAGTGCTTATTTCTTTTTTTACTCTCATAGGATTTACCTGATCTGTTCATTTACATAATGTTAATTCAAGGGACTCGAACTTCAAATTATTTAAGATACCAACATAATATTCATGCAAAACAGCAGTTCACGAATATTTGTTTTGTCTCTAAAATAGATAGATAGACTCAATGTATGTACTATGTAGTATCGATATATAGATCGAACGTTAAATTATTTAATTGCAAGTCTTTACGGTGAACTTATATTACGAGTATTTCGTTCTAGTCAAATTTCTTGTTTTCTATCCTAAATTAGTACTTATAGAACTGTGTACAATATTCTTTCATGTTGTAGAGAAATGTAAGTCGTTTCTTCATTCTCATTTCCTCCAACCAAACACCTCCTATATCTGAGCCTTTATGTATGTGGTAACATGCATGTGTTTTTCATTGGCAAAGTGCTTCGGATCTATAAAATATGCTTAGTAGCATGTTTTAAGGAAATTCTTTATCATATACGGAGTAACCTTTATGTATGTGTGGTAACATGCGTGTGTTTTTCATTGGCAAAGTGCTTTGGATCTATAAAATATGCATAGTAGCCTGTTTTAAGGAAATTCTTTGTCATATACTGAGTAATAGTTACAGAGCTAGGTGAAAGACATAACCAATAACTGTTGGAAATATGGTTATAGATTTATACTTAAATGTCTAGAATCGAACCGAGACCTCGGGATTGCACACATTGCAAATGAGTATTAAGGAAAAATAATAAATGTATATTTACATTATTAGACACAAGTACTTAACGGACGTTAGTGTTTACCGTTAAATGACTAACGACCGTTAGACGAATATAAGGAAAGAAGAGGTTGTGTGTTATTAGGAAACAAAGAAAGATCTAGAAACCCCTTGTGGGTTTGTGGGTCGGCCGAACAAAGGAGCAAGGGTGCCAAACCCTAACTTTGGCTCCAAGTTTTCTTTTCCTATATAAACAAACCAAGGGTTATTTGTTTTCTCACCTTTTGTGCACACACAATAACCTTAAAGTTTTCTTCTCCCTCTTTTGTCTCCAAAACCGGTCGAACTCCCTAACACCCTTAGGGATTCGATTTTTGCTTTGTCAAAAATTATTACTTGTGTAGTTTCTTGCAAAACCTTAATACGGTTTAATTTGTGTGTACAAGAACGAGGTAACAACACACTATTGTTGTTATCAAGAGATCGTTAAACAAAAAGGTAAGGGGTTTAACATTGATCTTCATAAACCCTAATTAGGGTTCATCACTTGTTCATCCCCAATCAAATACGGTATGTTTTCTATTTATTGTTTTAGTTAACTTTTATGTGTTATACTTGATCCTACGCTTCCGCTATTATGTGCTACTCATTCTTAATTATTATATACGATAGTTATAATTAGAAAATTCTAACGGTGGCATCACGAGCGTTGTATAACATGTAATTGCTTACTAAAACCAATAAAAACGTATCTTTGATTGTTTTATATTGACATGTTATTGTTTCTAGGGTTTTCTTTAAATTTTTTGTGAAAAAAAATAAAAACCCTAACCCTAATTTATGGGGGGGGTCGATTTATATATTAGCCCTAATTAGGGTTTATGGTTTAAATTAATTAATTTGATTTAATTAATTAGAAACCCTAGGTTTATAAAATGTTTTAGGGTTTGTGTTTTGATTAATTTGATTAATAAAATTGGATAGAAACCCTAGGTTTGTTACATATTGATGTGCTATATGCTAATTGTTATGCATGAATCCATGACGAAACATGCATGTTAGTCATGGATTATTTATTATATGCAAGTATATGTTTCACATAATAATTAGATAGATCTAAAATTGGGGAAGACTCCAATTACAATTAAAATCAATTTGTTTGTTATGTGTTACACATTCTAAACCTAGAATTGTTTTAATTAGGGTTTTATCTAATTAAAGCTTGCATGCGGCTATGTGTTTTCACCGTCTTATTTATTTATTAGTTGATTATGTGTTTTCTTTTAAAATTACTTGTTACGTGTTATGTGTTTATACAATTGTAAGCAATAAGAAGGGTAGTTTTCAAAAAGAAAAATGAAATTGGACTAATAATGGTGAAACCAAGTTTTGAGCTTTCATAAACTTTTAATTGATTGGTACGACTGTACTTTAATGCCTTTCAAGGCTCAATGACAAACTGTGTGGTGGGTTTATCTGGAACCAAGTTTTTTAATGCTTCGCGCATACGAAAGTTCCGGGCCCGCTTGTGTGTCATCTTGAAACATTATTGTACGAAGCACCTTAAGGTAATGTTGTAATTTTCTCAACGCCTCAATTAAAACTTTGATGATCATGCTCGCGTTAATGAATTGGATTTATAAAAATTGTTTTGTAAAACTTTATGTCATAAAGATGAGTGCATGCATCTTTATACATGTTTTTGACACATCAAAAACTAAATACCCTAAAATTTAAGTCACATGCCATCTAACGATAAAGGACACTTTGAATTTTTCTTTGGTATGCGTGAGACCTAGGCCAAAGATTAAGGACAAGGCAAATTTCCGAGTGAGCGTGAGACCTCACATGGTTAATTTGCAGGCTCTAAGTTAGTCGACTTAAGTAAGTTGATGCGTGAGACCTAGAGCTTACGGCATGAGATGGGATGAAACATGCTTACACGGCAAGTTGATGAATCAACTTGAAGTAAATCCCATAAATTTCTAGGAATTGGAAAAATTGTTTGCCAATTATTGTTCGACAGATTACCATCTTTTATAATGATTTACTATATGGCAGATCAACTGACGTAGTAAAATTATGAAAAGTTGGATCCTAGATTTTCAAGAAACTAAGATGGTTATATGAATATTTCCATGGGTATTATGTTTACTTGAAAATATTTTCTTATCGAAAATACTAATGTTTGAACTTTTTCTTTCTGTAGAAATGGCTCAACCCGATAACTCCGTGTTTGCTGCTTTCAAGAGTCATCTTGAAAGGGCCAAATTGACTGGAAAGAATTTCAATGATTGGTACCGTTCGCTTAGAATTGTCTTGAAAGCGACCGGTAAACTCGATTATTTGAATACCCGTTGCCCTGATGAACCTACTGGTCCTACAGCGACCGAGCAGGTTAAGGCTGAATGGAGAGTCACACTTGGTAAATACAATGAAGTCGGTTGTTTGATGCTTCAAAGTATGGAACCGGTAATGCAAAAGAAGTTTGAGCATTATTTCCCGTATGACATAATTAGCGAGCTTAGGCAGCGCTATGAAAAAACTCCAGCAGTTGAATTGTACGAGTCTTTGGACAAACTACATTGCTGCAAGCATGCTGATGGAAAACCAGTTGAAGATTATGTAAATGAGATGAGGGAATTCTTCGATCAACTTTACAGAATCGGATTTGGTTACCCCGACAATGTTCAAGTTCACTTGATCAACAGATCCCTTAACAAGGACTTTGCTGGTTTTGTGCAAAATTGGAACATGCACTGCTCGGGGAAGACAGTCTCTGAATTACTCGCACTGCTTGTTGATTATGAGAGACATCTACCATCAAAGGGCAAGGCTCCTACCCCACAAGTGTTGGCAATTCAAGGGGGTAGAATCCAGAAGAAATCGCATGTGAACAAGGGTAAGGGTAAGGCTGACAAAAGCAAGCAGGTTCTGGCTTATCAACCTAATCCAAAGGTGAATCAAAACCAACCCAAGAAGCCTAAGGTGAATCCTCCTACGAAGAAGGATCAGGCGTGTCACTTCTGTCATCAACCGGGGCACTGGAAACGCAATTGTGCGCTCTACATAGATGACTTGCGACAAAAGAAGCAGCAAAGTGAGGCTGGCCAAGCCAGTACTTCAGGTGCGTTCTTTATGATTGAATTATTTTCTTTATCTCATAAACTGAATTCATGGGTATATGATACGGGCTGTGGAATTCATATCTGCAATACTTTGCAGGGGTTTAGAGAGGAGAGGAAGCTTGCCTATGGGGAACAATTCTTGCACGTTGGTAATGGAGCGCCTGCAAGAGTTGAAGCTATAGGAACATTTAATTTAGTGTTACCTTCGGGTCTCGTACTATCTTTAAATAATTGTCATTATGCACCGTCAATTGTTAGAGGTGTCATTTCCTTTTCATGTTTGTTGGATCTTGGATTTCATCATACTATTTCAAGCAATGCAATTTCAGTTTCTTTAAATGGTGTTTTTTATTTTAACGCAATTGCTGTGAATGGTATCTTTGAATTGGACATGAATGATAATAATAATGCTTTCAATAATAATTCAGTCTATAGCATCAACCATAAGAGAATCAAGAAAGGTCAGGATTCTTCTTATCTTTGGCATTGTCGACTTGCTCACATTGGCAAGACTCGCATGGAAAAGCTGCAACGCGATGGGCTTTTAGAAAAGATCAATGATGAATCATTTGATAAATGCGAATCTTGTATTGCGGGCAAGATGACAAAGAAACCCTTTAAAAATAGGATTGAAAGGGCTTCTGATCTACTTGGTCTTATTCATACAGATGTATGTGGACCACTTAGACATGTGTCAAGGAGGGGTGCTAGCTACTTCTTAACATTTACGGATGATTATAGTCGTTATGGTTATGTTTATTTACTTAAACATAAACATGAGGTCTTTGAAACATTCAAAGTGTTTAAAGCAGAAGTAGAGTTGCAACTCGGAAAGAAGATTAAAGCTCTTCGATCCGATAGAGGTGGTGAATACCTGAGTCAAGAGTTTATAGATTATCTAGCTAAGGAGGGAATTGTCCAGCACCTTACTTCTCCATATACTCCACAACAAAATGGTGTATCTGAGAGAAGAAATCGTACATTGCAAGATATGATACAATCTATGTTTAATCTAACAACTCTTCCCTTCTCATTTTGGGATTATGCTTTAGAGTCTGCTGTTCGCATTCTCAATATGGTTCCCACAAAGAAGGTTAATAAGACACCATATGAGTTATGGACTGGAAAAGCTCCTAACTTGTCTTATCTAAAGGTCTGGAGCTGCGAGGCGTATGTTAAACGTGACTCTGCAGATAAGCTCCAACAAAGATCTGTAAAGTGCATCTTTGTAGGATACCCAAAGGAAACGATGGGTTACTACTTTTATTATCATGCTGAAAACAAAGTGTTTGTTGCAAGGTATGGAGATTTCTTGGAAAAGGAACTCATATCTCAAGAATTCAGTGGGAGAGAATATGATCTGGAAGACGATCATGATGATGCATTACCTTCTGAAAACACTAGTCAACTTCCTGAAGAACCAGATAGTCTTGGTCCTCCACCAGAAGTTGAAGTGGTACCCCTTCGCAGATCCGAAAGGACTGTGAAAGCACCTGAACGACTCTGTCTTAATGTAGAATGCGATCAGTCTATACTAGGGGATCTTAATGAACCTACTAGTTATAAGGCTTCCATGAAAAGCCTTGATAAGGCAAAATGGCAGGTTGCTATGGATGGGGAAATGCAATCCATGCATGATAATGAAGTTTTGACTGAAGTAGACCTTCCTCCTGGTGCCAAGGTAGTTGGGAGTAAATGGCTCTACAAGTTAAAAACTGACATGGATGACATTGTACACACCTATAAGGCCCGTTTGGTAGCTCAAGGGTTTACTCAAACGTTTGGTATTGACTACGAAGAAACTTTTTCTCCCGTAGCCGATATTAGGGCTATTAGGATTCTCATAGCTATAGCTGCATACTATGACTATGAGATTTGGCAAATGGATGTCAAAACCGCCTTTGTAACACCCCCAAAATTGGGTCCAGCGGAAGCATACACGTCACTGGGGTGCCACTAAATTGATATCACAACATAAGGTAATAAAGAACGGAATACATACTCCGTTAAAATACATTAAGTTTAATAAAAATAGAGTTTACAACAAAGTTTTTAAGATCATTAAATAAGCCCAAAGTTTAGTGGTCCCAATAAAACAAGTCAGAGTCAATGTGTGTAAACACTTCAGTAGATAGTTACGACCATTTCCTTGCCATGCCTTGCCCATAATAAACAGTTCAAACGCCTGAGAAAAACATGCTAAAAGTCAGCAAAAAGCTGGTGAGTCTATAGGTTTAAGCAGTAAAATCATAGTTTGGACCATGAGTTTGGTATATGAACATTATAACGCATATAAAGTCATATAAAAATAGTCTATTACGTTAGCACTAAGTTCATGCAACCGAAGCTATAACAGTGTGCATACACATAAAGTATGGTATCAAATATATAAGGCCCGGCAAGTGTTTATCCCAGACACTTGTGTTTCGACATGGTATACGTTCGTTTGCCTATCCGGTCAACCGAACGGGGGAGTTACCCCCAATAGATCTATTTATAACATTCGCGCTTCCCAGCAGGAATTGACGGTTCATGAGTTGGGCAATATAGGGACATAACAGGGCTTAGGCTAATCCACGTAATAGCATAAATAACAGTTGTAGGTCCATAAAATAGTTTGCATGTTTCTCACCCCAATTGTAAAACAAGTATAAATAGAGTGGGGCTATAAACTCACCTCAGTAAATAGTAGTCAGATAATGCAATAAATCAGATAGTGTTCGGCACCAACACGCGACCTAAATTAGTAAGGCATAGATTAGTTTATAGTTTAAGTTTAAGGCTCAATGAAGTTAAAATAAACTCAAAGTTTTAAAGTGTTGTGCTATTGTTGCTTGTGTGGCAGCATTTAAGTTTGAAAACGGTTTTCTAAACGTTTGTGTGTATTGGCTCTTGGAAGTGTATATAAATAAACAATAATAAATATGAGAGACGAATCGATCCTTGGTTCGACGATAGCCGAAAGGCGAAGTACGGGAAGATATTTGCGATGATCGTTGAAAGTTGGCGGTGAATAACAATTTTAATGTTAGAAGTATATCTACGTAATTAGCTTAGTGTATTTATAAAAATATATGATCAGGTGATGGTTTTATTTAAAGTATGTATGTTAATAATAAACTAATAACTATATACTATATAAAAATGTTTGTTTAACATGCTGATTGACCGTTTATTAAAGTTGTTAAAATATGTGGTATTTTATGAAAGTTGGACGTGACCTGAATATACGTTTAAATGATGAGCCGTCGTATATATATATGNATATAAATCAACAATAATAAATATGAGAGACGAATAGATCCTTGGTTCGACGATAGCCGACAGGCGAAGTACGGGAAGATGATTGCAATGGTTGTTAGACGTTGGCGAAAAATAATGACTTTAATGTTAGAAGTATCTATATACGTATTTAACTTAGTGTATTTATAAAAGTATGTAGTTAAGTGATGGTTTTATTTAAAGTATTTATATTTAAAATAAACTAGTAATTATATACCTAAAAAGAAAATGTATGTTTATTTAAAATGCTTATTGTCCGTTTATTAGAGTTGTTAAAAGTAGGTAGCATAGGCTCGTTATAAATTATGTCGCGAACTCGTGGTCGAGTGATTTGAAATGAGTCGTGGCATCATGATAATACGTCGATATAACCGGAATGGTCGGGCGAAAGTGATATGAGCCGTGAACAAAACAGTAAACCAAACACACTTGAAACAAATGGGCTTCAGCCCACAGCAGCTTGACACCAACAAGGTCCAAGTGTTAAGTAATTTGTTACAACTCGACATGGGCTAGACCCAATGTCTATACTAGCAGTTAACAAAAGAGAATCGTTTTTCCCAAGTTGTGCGTTTTGAATTTGACACAGCCACAATTTCACCAAAAGATAGTAAGTTGTATACCACAGAAAGAAGCAAAGACAAACAATACGTGACTATATTTTTTTGACATACGTTGAGGTGCAGGAGACACAACAGGTGAGGTGCAAACCTTCTCCTTCGGTCTCACTAAAACGACACAAGGAAAGCGAAAGAAACAAGGCTACGACGTACCCAAGACCCATAGCAAAACCAAACGCAAACAAACTTCACTCTTCGACCATCGGGTACAACCCGACTCGAATCGAGCTTGATACCAATCACACCCTCACGGGTTTGTGACGGTACAGTACGCACAGAACAAGTACACAACACCCTTTTGACGCGGGTTTTATCTCAGCCGAATAAGACACAACAAGCAAAAGAAATAAGCTGAAACTGATAAGCACGAATCTGGGACGGCGTAGCTTAACACAAGTCAAAACTTGGCACACAATAGTTACCACTACAACCCTCAAGTTTTTCATGAAACAGATTAACACTAATAACAAAGAAAACGAGTTGAGCCAAATGCTTTAGCTAAATGGATTAGAATCGAAATAAACCCAACAACCAAACTCTTAACGTCAACAAGCAAAGTTTATAACAGGTAACCAATATGTCTACATCGGAAGACCATAACGGCACAGGTTAATATCATAACGTAGAACAAAGGCAAATCGATGAACAACACTTCCAAAACGAGCCATATTTAGATCTAGTTTTAGGTTGAAGTCAGTTTACTAAGTGCCACACTACAACAATAACACTAAAAGGAAAATGAATATTCACATGTCATGGATTGAGATCAACAGTCGAGTACCAATACCAAAAGTACAAACACTCGCAAGGTTTTTCACAACATCAGATTTAGGAAACAACACAAATTCGAATAAGGATATTAAAACAAAACTAAATAATCACAACCTGTGTAAACCCATATTCGAATGTGACAAAATCACTAACACCAAACATGTTCACATACTCGAATCAAAGAAAAGAACAGAATTGGATTAGGGTTCTTACAATAGAGTCGATTACAAAGAAGACCAAGAAGACACGAATACAAAAGCTCCAACCCGATTCAATAAGCAATTCCACACACCCCTTTAACTCCTGAACTCGATCTCTCCAAGATTACCGGTTACAACTTTACAAGTTTTGAGTTGGTATTTTACTTTGATAGCTTGTTTGAGTGTGTGGAACCTTGTGAACCGAGTTGGGTTATAAAAATGTAACCAAGGAAGGTTTGATTCCTTCACTATTGTTAGCAGTCGAGCTTGAAGCCGAATAGGGGAAGCGTCCCCTCCTAGCTTAGTCATCTTTTGGAGGGTTTTGTTGACCTTCAGAGTTGAGACAAGGAACCTGATATTGTTGTGACCACTTCTGAGAGGAAAAAGAGGAGATGAGGGAGCCTTGAAGCGTAGCAGTAGGAGCTTCAGGTCTGGGTTGTTTTGGTTGTATCGATAAAAGAGAGAGAGGGATAAGGGATAGAGATAAAGAAAGGTTAAAATGAGTGGGGATGAGGGTCAGTTTTGGGGTTATCCCCACAAGGGACGATTTGTAATTTTACTCCTTTTATTTTAATGTAAGTATATGTTTTTAGAAAGTAAATAAATAAAAATGTAAACTTAAATTTTAGTTTTATACTTGTGTGGGTAATAAGTGTACTCCGTGTTCCGTTGGGCTTCGGTGAAATTTAGTTTCGAGGTTAACGGGAGTGGTAAAAATTATTTCTGACGCGAGTGTTTTTATAATAACAATATAAAAACAAATTTATTAGTTACGGAAAATCAATATCTTGTTTCATGCCATTACTAGGATTGTGTTGGTACGCGTGTGGTGTTTGGTGCGAGATACCCTCTCGTGTGTGATCACAAATGATCAGTCATAGTGAGAAAATAACATAATGGTTTATCATAAACTACAGTGTGTGTGGGTTTGTATTCCCGTAAATAGTTATGTAAGCTCATGAGTGCTTAGTTTAAACATTTAGGTAATAATAAATCGAGGTTTATTATTAAAATATAGATGAAAAATTACCGTTTGTCACAACATTCGGTCCGGTCCTCGGTCTAGGATTTTTGGCTAATTCGGTCTTCGGTCCGGTCGGTCCGGTTCGGTCCGGTCCGGACCGACCAAATAACCGAAAAAACATGCCAAATCTTGCCTATTTGGACCGGACCGACCGAAGACCGGACCGGACCGGACCGACCACATTCGGTCTCGGTCTCGGTCCGGGTTTTTACCTTAATTCGGTCTTCGGTCTTGTCGGTCCGGTCCGGTCCGGTCCGGTCTCGGACCGATGCTCACCCTTANTATATATATATATATATATATATATATACATATATATATATATATACATATATATATATATCAAGGTTGCAAAAATCGCGAATCGGTAGTCGGGCGGTCGATCACCTTGTAGCTTATAATCGGTCTAGGCGGGATTAATCGGTGATTAATCGGATTGGCATTACTGAAAAATTTTAGTTATTTCCGGCAAGTTTTATGTATTTCTGGTGAATTTTAGGTATTTCCGTCAAGGTATTTTCTAAAAAACAACCTGTAATAGACTTAAATAGTTACTATAAGTGATCAAAATAAGTTTACAGTGAGTTTTGGGTACTTCCGGCAAGATTTATAGGTTTCCGGCAAGTTTGACCACCATTGACTGCCGTTGATCGCCGTTGACCACAGTTGACCTGTTTGTTTGACCCAGTTACATAAATCGGCAAGGTCGATGGCCTTGTAGCACCTAATCGGTGATTAATCGGCCTTGTAGACCTTTTTTTGCAACACTGATATATATACATATATATATATATATACATATATATATATACATATATATATATATATATATATATATATATATATATATATATATATATATACACACACACACACTAGCTTATAGACCCGTTGACACCGGGTAATTTTTTAAAGAAATAGAGAAAATGAGATGATAAAAAAAGTACGAGTAATAACGTAAGCTTGTTCCATTTAAAATAAGAAACAAAGAATGAGACAATGCGTCTATTATAAGATAAATTTTTTGCTTATGTTACTATTACACTAATAAACGTCCAAGCTTGGGGTCTCAAAAATTGATTCACTTAAGTAGCAAAATATGTGTGTGAGCGCCTATCGATTTACAACCATAGTGTTGGCGAATCTAAAATAGATTGACTCAAACATAAAATGATGTGCGTGAGCGCCTATCGATTAGGTAGTTGTGTGCACAAATAGAGTTAGAAACAATAACAAACGTATATAGGTATCGTAATTTTATTAAGAGAATATTGATTGATAATAAATTCCATTATTATTGAAAGGAAGAATAACAAATCTGCCAACTATACATTTAAGCAATCTGGTTTTTAATATGAAAATAATTAACGTTGATGAGTTGAGTAGCCAAAGTCCATTCCAAGAACACCTTAGAATAAAACATGGCATATGTATATTGTATATATCTCTTGAACATAATTAAAGAAGACAAAAGTTGTATATACTCCATACAAGACCCACCATATACTCATACCCATAAACAAACAACCCAAGCATAAACCCATATCGATGCAGCAGATCTTCAACCACGCATCTTAATCATCTTGCAAGACCAACCTTCTCGATCCACTACTCCCAGAAAATTTTTCCTCTGGACAATCTTTTAAATATCCACTGAAAGGTAAAATTTAATTGAATATCCTTAAGCAGCGGCGAATCCCTCAAAGGTATTTATGCCAAACACCAAATCCTAAGCAAATTTGTTTAGCAACAGTGTCCTTTAAACTCTTTAACTTAAACAACTACGACATAATGCATCTTCTTCCATGATTAATCTTTTAGACAACCACATGTATAGTTTGTGTAAAAGATAATCATTAACTGAAATATATTATAAAGTCAAAACAAAATAAATCAAAACAAAGTCTTCCTTCACATAAATAAACAATTGTTTCCTTAAATGCATTCGGATTTTAAAGCAATCAAGTAGCATGATATTCAAGGTTAAAAGGTGTAACTGGGAGTCATTTAATCTAATATGTGAAGTATCTTTCCTTCAATTCTCTCTAACAATCAACATGAGTAAAAAATACTCACCCAAAAAATAGATAAATCGATGGGAAAATAAACCAATTGAAACCTCATGTAATGTATTCATGCATAGAGTTGTCCGAAACACTTATCCCATTTTGGTTCAGGTTGAAACATAACGGGTTGACCCGAATACCAAGCACTCTTCTGAAAAAGATTCTTAAATCAAGTATATGGATTTTACCTAAGTCTTGAAAGTTTAAAGAAAATTTCTCGAAGCATTCATCATGATATTATATATTAGTACAAAAGAACGTACTAAAAGAATTGACATAAAAGGAAACAATTGCATACCTTGAGTATCAAAATATATACCAAGCACATGAGCAAACAAATGAACACCTCATTCTTCTAATACTTTGCACACCTCATTCTTCGACCATGCCACCTACACAAAACAATTTAGGATTTCAAAAACCATTACAAACTAAGAAAACAATTTTGATCAATTTATATCCCATGTTCACCCTAACTAATGGGTGGCATAGGCAGGTAAAATAATGGTTCAAAAACGGGTATGTACATGTTATAAACAACAAAATCCCACCCAATGACACCCATCCTCCTTTTTTTAATTTATCAGGTCAACAAACCCGAATCGACCTTTTTTTCCACCCATACCTAAAATTACCCGTTTAAACCAAATACCTAATCCGTTGGACACCCCAATTTGCTCCTCCCTTCAATGTATACAATGAAATTGCGTTCACTTTACTATATAATACATCAAGTTGATCGAGCATGTAAAGAGTGGCTTCCATATCACCTCAGTTTGATGCAGACACCTGAAAGGGACTCGTCAAAGATACCAGGGGAACTCATCTGAAGTATGGCCAAACTCATGTCATAATCGGCATATTTTCCAGCTCACTTTGCACTTTGAGTGATGAACCACTCCGCCTACTTTATCAAAGAAGTCCATTACTCTCCGCCTACAACACAAACTGCCCAGTTAAGATTATATGGGCCGAATATGCAACCACTATGTAAACCCAAATATAGCATGGGCGCTTCAGTAATGCAAAGAGCTTACCAACCATCCTCGAGCGATAACGGCACCGATAGCAACAACTTCATTACAGCAGCCAATCCTCTCTTTTGCAGTATCATCTAATGATAGTCCAAAAGCATGTATAGATCAGTTTTGACCCGTATAGATCACATTTGACCCGTAACAGGAATAATTTTTTTTTTATTTTTTTTTTATTTTTATTTTTTTTTGACATCATATATGACCTTTTTACCTAAAACGAGTCAAGGTACTCAACATAACATACTTTATTTATACTAACCTATGGATCCAACACATAATATTCCCTTACATGATTTAATGAAAATATGTGACTATTAAGCAACTACTACAATAACCCTCGATAAAGAATATTGAGAAAACTTGTGGACCGTAATCAATCTTCACCAAGATTTTGTAATGATAGCGACTGAGTAAATATGTAATTTTAGACTCGAACTTTTCCACTGAGTATTACAAAGAATCTGGTATCAAAATATCATACATTTCATTGACTTGATCGCGAATTGTGCATTTTCATCTGCACTAAACACAATATATATAACATTATTAAATTGGTGTAATTTATGTTAATAGAAAAAGTCACTCCAATATTATGAAATTATGAAATTGAGAAGAACGATTAGAGAGCCGAGAGACTTACCCTTGAATTTAAACTACACTTTGTGATGCGCCTCTAAGCTCAATATTACGATCAATAAACGATTTCAAGTGTAGCCTGCTATAAGTCACAAAAATTAAAATCAAAACCATATAGCATATGGATGCTTAATTAAAATCAAGTGTAGCCTGTAAAAAACCTTTGTTTATTAGAGATGAACCACTCCGCCTACTTCATCAGAGAAGTCCATTACTCTCCGCCTACAACGCAAACTGGCCCGGTTAAGATTATATGGGCCGAATATGCAACCACTATGTATCAAAAAGTGTTGCGACGAAATCCAACAATTGATTCTATATCGACACTTAGTTAATGAAAATGAAAAAGTTGGATATTATTCTATCGTTGGAGATTTATTGTTTGAATTTTGGATTCAACAATAAAGCATGATACATTTACCTTGATCAATTGCAAATATATAGAACCCAGAATAATAGTCTTCAATTAGCCATCATCATCATCCACTTACGTTTATACACCTGAAACTCATTGATTTCAATTTTAGTGATTTAAATATATGTGTACCTTTGAAATTAAATGGGTTCATACATACCAATTAATGTAATAAAAAATGATACACAACACGAAAGCTATAAAATAAGATAAAATTCAAGCATTTGCTAAAGTGGATTAATAGTTCATGTTTAGCATCATATATCATATTAGCTAATGATATGAAAATCCATTAGCTAATATGTTCTAAAACTTTGTAATTTCACAAAACGAAGCATTAATAGAGTGTAAGTGTGTAACACAAAATAGTTTGGACGAACCAAAAATTAAAAACTACTGAAACCCATAATCAGATCTAAAATTAAAACATTGTATCAAAAAAGTATACCATAATCTATAAGAGCCTTGCATTTGCAAAATAGATTTAGGTAGAATCACTTACACATGCAGTTGAAGATTTGCCTTTTTTTATTGTTCTTGTCCATCTTAGAATTGAATAATGGCGTCTGCAACTTCTGTTTTTAGTACACCACAATTTATATCTTTAAATCACACATGACCACCAACATCACAACAACTTCAAAAGATTTTAACCAACTGCATATATAATCTGATACAAACATGCCAAGCAATTGACTAATAAAATCTATTAGAAAATACCACCCGAAAACATGTATTTTTCTTGTTTGTATACATAATATGTATAAGACATGCCTGCTGTATTTGGATGTTCTCTAAGAAATCTAACTTATATCATTGCTCAACCATTTTGTTACAGGGCATGTGTGGGATTTAGTGACCTGAAAACACAATAATCAAATAATCATTCTCAAATCCTCATAAGCTATATCTACTTAGTCTGTTGGTCTCTGCAAGTTTAGTTCTATCAAATAACCGACTTATTTCATTACCGCAACATAACCACTTTCATATAGCACGTCCTAAAGTGGACGACTTCAATTCATATTTGGTTCATACATGCATTTCATCAAACACTTTGTGGACACACAAAACACACATAAATTAACAGATAGCTTTATGCATCAAACACCCACAAACAAAACAACCAATTTCTCATTCAAATTTCAAGGAATTTACCTTTGTCGACAACAATGTGTGCTCTTCATTTTCTTCCCGATTTCTCTTTCAAACTTCTACATCACAAAATCGTATACAAATACAAAAGAACTAATAAACATATAATTTCCCTAATTTTGAAATTTGAAAAAAAAATTAAATATGAAAGACAATGGAAAATATAACCTTGTGACTCAAAAATTTTGAAGTAGTCGATGAGACTTTCCTAAATTATTGGGTCGAATTCAAAGTTCTGAATCATTGTAGATTAATATGTGAAGCCTGCAAAATATAAAGTAAGAATACAATCAATTCAACCTATATCCAAATCATAACATGTAAAAAGAGAATAAAGATTTGCAAAAGTAGAGGATTAAGAGATGGTGAAGTGATTATGAATCGGCAAAACTTTTGAACAATAATGTTGTTTTGATATGAAATTATGGTATGATGTTTAATCCGGTCAATGAGACATTAAAGGACTAATTGTGACTGATTTGGGAAGGAGCGTGTAGAGGAAGATTGGACAAAGTAATGCTTTTTTGAATGAGTTAAAACAGTTGACATTGAATAGGTTTTTTAGAAAAATAGTGCATTGAGTCTTTGTACATTTTGATTTAATTATAGAAGGCCAGATCACTGAATTAATTACAATTTTAATGCAGCGTGCTTAGCCGACTTGTAAAAAACCTTCGTTTATTAGATTATATATATATACGTTATATTATATATAATATATACTATATTATATATATATTAAATATATATACTATATATGATCTAATCTAATAAAAGAAGGTTTTATAATAATATATATATACTTATATATATATATATATATTATAATATATAATAATAATATATATACTACTATAATAATATATATATATATATATAGGGGAAATCTTACCTACATCCAAGTGTAGGCAATTAGCTACACATCCTTTTGTAAAATCTTTTAAAAATGTACAGTTCAGCCTCTGTGACTTACTGCAGGGGCTGAACTGTATATTTTTGAAATTTTTTACAAAGGGGATGTGTAGCTAATTGCCTACATCATGGTGTAGCTAACATACATGCACATTTTGCAAGCTTTATGGTAGATAGGGATACAATTGTAAGTATCTCCAGTTAGCAGCAAACCAAACACCCCTATGAGTCAGCTGCCAAACACCATTAAAAAACAACCCAAACACCAATTAAAATAAACATCAACTCCCATGCAGTATGTCTGTTTTCCTGTTAGATTTCTTTGTTTTAAGCTTGGTTTTAATTTTAGAGTTACTTTTAAAGGTTTTATTTATTTATTTATTTATTTTTATTTTTATTTTTTTATTTAATTATTTGATTGGAAATACTTGCAGCAAGATTTAACTCAAATATTCAACGTCTAGAATTGTTGACTTACGAGTTATGTTCCTGAGATTTAACATGGTTCTTTAATCGGGTTAGTTTTTAAGTTTTGTAACCGTCGCTCTTCAGTCAACTGTTTTAGCAACATTGATGCACATGATCATATGCAATTTCCCCTTTCTATTTGTTCTTACTTCCTGGACTACGGGTAAAGGTATCAACATGAATAGGCCAGGTGGGTAGGGTAATGAGTTCGGGTCAAAACATGTAATTTTTTGGTACGAGTTTTTATTTAGATGGGTCGAGCTTGCCACCTCTACTGCTCAATTATCTTTTCATATCATGTCTACTATATTCTTGCCAAATCAACAACAAACATTGTATACAAAGAATATTTATTTCACATTAGAGGTTATTTAGTTATATACTTTGTTCTTAAGTACCGCTTTGTAACTTTTTTTCACATATTCGATAAACGTTTATTTCTTTATCGTTCTTAATACATTCAATAAATAATTTGTTGAGTTTATATCTCAACTTTTGCAAACCCGCCCATCAAGGCCACACGTTGTCTACCGGATAGGATACTCCCTTCTTTCTCTGACACCAACTTATCAATTTTGTTTCCACTGTATAGATCAGAACTATATTTACACCTATGCCTAAAATAGAGGTGAAGGAATTTGTGTATCAGATCAATGAAATGCTTTTAGTTATAGTGGGTTCCCAGAATTCTTATTGTAATCCGCTATAAAGTATGTAGTAACTATATTTGACTCATATTCCAGCTTAGATTGGGTATTTAAATATGACTGCCATTACCATACTACAACCGTTATACATGAATCTGTACTAAGACCAGCACATAGAAAATACATATAATCTCACCCATAAAGCGAGTCCACATGAAGATTGGAAAATGAATCAGCACTTTCTATGTAAGTCTAAAATTCAATGTGATTATTTGAGGTGTGTTTCGGGTAATACTTTAAAGGCTGCTTATGATTCTCTGTTAAAATTGCTTATTTTGCTTCAATTTGATGCAAGAAATATGTAGTTTTCAACTTTTAACTATGGAACCAGTAAACTCAACCAATGGGGATGGCGGCTCTCTCTTGGTCTTGCCGCCGTCCAGCACTTTTAATGACAGTTGGTGGAATACTTCTTCCAGAAACACCAAATTAACAGCTTAATTGAACAAGGATCAAAAGAAAAAGGAACGAAAGTTCTAGAAAGAATCCGAAGTACTTAAATGTAGTTGCCAAATTTGCACACATGATTGACGCAAGTGAGTTAGCTAATTCGATCAAACATCCTTTTAGAAATATTCTGAAAAGGAAAAACGACGACAGTTAGTGATGGCGTTTTTTATGCCAACGTTTCAGATCCTGGGATTAATTCTATCTTATTTTATGCCCCGGTTCTATTTCAAAGTTTGGGTTTTAAAGGGAATGCATCTTTATACTCATCTGCTTTAACTGGAGTGGTTCTTTGTCTTTCTACTTTCGTTTCCATAGCAACAGTTGATAAATTGACCCGAAGAGTGCTCCCGATTGGTGGTGGCATTCAAATGATCATTTGTCAGGTATGCTTGAAAAACGTTCTGAAATAATTGCTTATTCCGTTCTTATAAGCAGATTAGACTTCATCTTTTTGCCTAAATTGATACAACTTTACTCCCATTTTTTTAATAGAAGTTGTCAATTTAGTCCATCAACCTACTAATTTAACAAATTATTCTGCTTTGAAACAGCTCATTGTGGGTGTAATATTAGGAGTTAAATTTGGGAATGATCAAGAACTCTCACAGACCTATTCTATCGTGGTGGTGGACCTGGCAGTTGTCATTTGTATATTTGTCACAACATTAGTGTTATCATGCGGCCCATTGGGTTGGACAGTGCCAAGCAAGATATTCCCGTTAGAAACATGGTTAGCAGGCCAAAGCATTACGGTTGCATTCAACTTATTTTACACTTTTGTCATTGCACAGTCTTTCCTGTCCCTCATTTCACATATGCAATTATTGGTGTCATCTGGTGGATCAGGAATATTTTCTTATACATTGAATTGTTTTCAACAAATTCATCGTGATCTCAGTTAGGTGACTTTGTTTTTGTTTCAGCGCTTCATCATATAATTGGCTCAATATTGACATAGATCATATATAGTTTTTTTGTTTATCTGTATAACATATCAATAAAATAAGTCTTCAAATATTCTTGGTATATCTAATATTGAGCTTCATTGATTTGTTTCTAATAATATATATGAGTAATTCGTAAAGGATTAAAAATGAATTTGCTCTTGAACATCATTGTTGGTTATTTGCTATAAACTTTTATGACCTAAGAACATGCATCACTGCTTGACGATTTCAGGGAGTTTGACAAAGCAAGATTTAATTCTTGAAGAGGCTGGTGCGTCTCAAGAGCAGTCTCTCCTTAAGGAACGTCCTACTCTCATGAGAACAACGGGCCAGGTACAAAGCTTGTCCATATACAGATGGTTCGTGATCATAACAGTACCTAATAGCAAACGGTACCTGCAACCTGCAACAAATGTAAAGGATACTGTATCAAATGTAAAGCATTGGTTGCAGGTATTGTTTACTAGAGGATTCTCTATATTTATCATCTTAGGTTTTATACTAATTCGATGTTTGCTAAGTTTGTTTACTATTAGAGTGTTTCTTATTCTTGAATTTCTCATTCTCAGAAATGTGCTTGGGAACATAAACACGTTAGAAATTCATATAATATAGCTAGAATACTTTGGATATATCATATATAACATGCAAAATCTGATTCAAGTAATTGACATTCACATTGGAAGATATTAATAAACTTAATTGATATTATAAATTTAAAGTGTTTATATCTGTAAATTTGTTGAAAGAAACAAGTCATAACATGCTTTTTTTGTCAGTGTCAGTAATGGCGATCACCTGCTGCTTGATCAAGATTGTAACCCTATGAGGGTCACTCATCCTCCTGTAGCCGTCGCGTACGCCACCACACTGGATTATGACATGTTTGACTCTGTTCGTACTGTAGGCACAGTTGAACATTGGAGGGCCTGGTCTACAGAAAAAGGCCACAGGAGCCAGACCATGGTGACTTCTTGATTCTACCGGTCAAGCTCAAATAGTCGATGTCGCTAAGCACGCTATCATGCACCACTTGGGACTACCCACTCGCGATCTCCGCATGCTTGACCCAATCCTATCATATCCAACTACTGTTTTGAAGTTGATTAGGGGTTAGGAAAAGTGCCTCTTCCTATCACAAGAGTGAGCTTATCATAACGCATTTTCTTTCAAGTTTCCTTTCACCAGGTTATGTTTCTGTTATTGAATCTTATCATTATGGCATTCACATGTTACTTGAACATAATAACTATAAACTAATATGTATTGTTGAATCAGATAGCTTGATAACATGTATATGGCATGGGATTGTTAGTATTTATTGATGTACATACGTTATTTAGATTTAATAAAGCTAAAAACTAATATGCATTAAAGAATTAAGGTTAGTTATGTGATGCACAACTACACAACAACAATTTAAAAACAGCTCAATGAAGAAAAAAAAGAGTATATGTTAGAAAGGGTTCCTTTGTGTTATCTGTAAAAGTGTATACAACCTTTGTAAAAGTGACTTTTAGCTTAAATTTATGGAATATTCATAAAGATCGGTAGATATATATATAGTTCTCTTTATCTGTGTAAAAACTCTTTTATGTAGTGTATTTTTTACTGTTGCATTCCTCTTTTTTTTTTTTTTTTTTTGGTTCACATGTATGTTTTTGAGGGAATGTGTTTTTGATGGTTATAGTATATTGTTCTCCACAATGTGAAAGGTACCATTTTTGCTATATGTCGTTGATGGTTATAGAAGCTTTTTTGTTCTTATCTTTCCATTTAGCATGATATAATTAATACGAGTAAATCTTTTTGCCATTACCACTTTCTTCATTCACTAGGTAAGTGATGACATGTGTTTTAATGAGGATGATTATTTCATTAGCCAAATAATCTACATTGTTTGGATGTTGTCGTTCATGATACTGGGATTTTGTCAGTTATTAGATATCTACTCTCTTTTTATGTGATAGAACTTCGTGAAGTATTCTTAGAAAAGGGTGCTCATTAGGACTTTTGCTTAAATTTCGTCTTCAAATTCAGTTAAATCATATACTTTGTTATTAACAACAACTTTGAAAATATATAGAAGCTCAATAAAAGTTAACGCCATCAATAACTAATATGATGCGTTTGTATCTTATTCTCCATTATTTGGCTGTATACTTTATTCTTGCATACGACTTTATAACTTTTTTTTTCTCTTATGTTCGATAAACGTTTGTCTTATCGTTCTTAATGAATTAAAAAAAAAAGAAAAAAAAAGAAAAAGAAAATCACATGTTAGCTTGATGGTCCTTACCTTAAGTCTGTTAGGAAAAATGCTTGCATGTGACAGGGAAAGTGTACCACCTGATGTTTTTGTATGTTTTTTCATACTTTTAATTCAAGCCGTATATATATTTTATTAATGTGGAATTTTCTTAAGCATACACCAATTTTATTACAAACTTTGGTCCATTTTTTAAAGAACCTATCTTTAAAAAAAAAAAAAAAAAAAAAAAAAAAAAAAAAAAAAAAAAAAAAAAAAAAAAAAAAAAA
>LBNU01006764.1:3098-45372 GCA_014162995.1 Artemisia annua | reverse complement strand
CCCCCCCCCCCAATTGGCAATCACAGTGCAAATTGAAATTACCATTTTGGCGCCAAAATGACGTGGATGGCTAGGATTGAGATTGAAGGATCCAAGGGTTTTGGGAAATGCTCAGAGTACTCCAAGGAACCCTAGAAGGCTCTATAAAAGGAAGAAGATACAGAGTTGAAGCCGGAGTAGTGTAATTTAGTTAAGCTTAGTTTGAATAGTTAATTTTATCATTTCCAGTGTAGTTTAAAGCTTTCAAGTACTTTTTCTAGCAATCTCAGTGTAATCTAAACATATTTTCAGTATCAATTTCATTTTATGTTTAAGAATTCAGTTAGTGCAAGTTTTATTTTAAAATTCTCATGTTTACTTAAGGTTGTTATTAGTTGATGATAAGGACTCAATTAGATCATATAAGCTCCTAGATAGCTTCTAAAAGCTATTAGAAACCATAAAAGTCAGTGTAGTATCATAATTCAAAAATACAAAAAAAATCACAAAAATTAGATCAAAAATCAAAAATATCAATGAAGATGGTGATCACAGCTGGAGCAGGGTAAATTGTGGATGGCCTTGGGTTAGAGGCTTTGTGGAAAGCCATTAGGAGTTTTATTGGTCCTTGGTTACTTGGTTTTCAGTTGGATTGCATTTGTAAGCCTGTTTTCCATTTTATGCTTCTTACTGTATAAGAGCTTTGTTTCTGCTTATCTCTGTGTTTTATGCTTGTTAGATATATTTGAGTGAGATTGTAAGTTCATATTGTGTATTTGTTCATCTAGATTTCATTGTGCTAATAATCCTAGTTTCACTGCCATTTTAGCATTCTAGGTGTTTGTTGCTTAAGTTGTTGTTTTTGTACTCAATACAGTCTAATAGATCATAATAAGTCATTTGAAATCAGTTTAATCTTAATCACCCATTTGCCTTTGAAATCACAAAGTCAGTGTGTATAAGGTTGTGTTTGGATTTGCTGAGTTTTTGAATTCAGAGGTGGATTAAGTTGGTGTTTCTAGTTGAAACAGATCACACTAGTTCCTAATAGTTCAGTTCAAGCATAAAAACTTGTGGTCTTTTATCAAAAAGTCAAAATTAGTTTTAAAATCTCATAGCTTAATCACTGTTAAAATTTTAGCTAGCATAATCATTAATATAGTTACAAAGGTAGTTAAAGTAGATTAATTCAGTTGTGCATTAGTTTATTATATCATATTACGTCACTCAGGACCTTTAGAATCTCATAAAAGTCAAATATTTAGTGTTTATTAAAAAGTCAAAAATTTCCAAAGCTGTCAAATAGCCAAAACTACCAGATCTTGCACAAGATTCATTATAGATTGGAAATCCAAAGTTTTTGTTGATTTGTGTTGTTTTGTTGGTTGTTTACCTTTTTCAAAAAGATAATTCCATTTTGGAATCCATTTGCTTATAAATAAGCAGTGTCAAAGTTGACCATTTGGTCTGTGACCTCCCCTGTGTCACGGATTGGCACCATTTTCATAAGCTTACACAGAGCTTATTAGTGGGACCCAGGGTGTGACACTTGGCTTTTTGGAAAGCCAATAAGCCTATCTTTAAGGTTCAGGGCCTATTTTTCCATTTCTAGCTTATTTGGTAGGGCTGCAATTAACTTTTAGTTTGTCCCATTTTGCTGTCAACACTGAGCATTCAGTGTATGTGAGCTTTCTCACAAGCTTATTTATTGGACCTAGGCTTTGAATTTTGGCTTATTAGAAAGCCCTCCAGGTTGGCTTATTGGGTCAAAAGCTCTTTTTGACCCTTGAGCTTATTTGTGGACCCCACATAGGGCTGCATATAGCCCTTTTGACCTGTTTGGTCTGTGGTTTTGGATTGTGCTTATTTGCTTGTTTTAGCTTATTAAGTGTACCTTTTTTCATTGTTTTTGCTTATTCTAAGTATTTTTAGATTGCTTCTAGCTTATTTAGCTTCTGTGTTCATGTGTGTAACTTCTTCATAGCTTTTGCATAATCAAAATTCCATTTTTCTTTAAAAAGCTAATCTGTGGGAATTTTAAGCACTCAAACTGCTTATTTTTTAGTTTCATAAAAAGTGTTTTCATAAAATTTGTCTTATTTCAGTAGTAAAATAGTTTTGTGAAAGAAAATCCAAAAAATCATCACTTTTAATAAAGTGATAGCTTCTATTTAAGCCATTTAGCTTATTGTTCAGCTTTTTCAAAAAGCAATTTTCATTTTTATATTTTTCATAGGTTCCTAACATCTTATAGTATTTTTAGAAATTTTTCCAGATTTTTCCTTTTTCATTTAGTATTTTTTTCATAATTAATATTAGTTTAAATAATAATTAGGTAATATTAGTAATTAAATAGTTTTATTAATTTTTACATAACAACAGTAACTTTTTATAATTTTCCTAGGTTTTATATATCATAAAATAATGTTAGGAAATTTTTCATAATTTTCACTGTTCATTTCTATTTTTCATAATTAAAATAGTTAAAAATAGTATTTAAGTAATAATTAAGTCAGTAACTAATAAAATAGTTAAATAATAGTTTTTATAAACTTTTTATAATTTTCTAGGATTCTTGTAGTGATAAATTAGTTTTCCAAAATTTTTCATAATTTTCTAAGTCATTTTGTTATTTTTAGCAATTTAAATTAGTTAAATAGTTTTAATTAGTAATTAATTAATATAAAATTCAGAAAAAGACAAAAAAATATAATTTTAGTTTTTAAATTATTTTTAAGTTTATTTTAGAATTTTTAATAGTGAATTTGCATTTTTCCAGCTTAATTTGGTATTTTGTTATATTTAGTTTAATTTAAATAGTAATAATTAGTATTAAATAGTTTTTAATTAATATTAAATAATAAAATATTCAAAAAAATATTTTTCTTTTCTATAAAATTTTGTTTTAATATTAAGTTTGTATAAAAGTCATTTTCACCCCCTGTAGTTTGTTTTTGCTAGATTCCCATTTTTCCAGTACACATTTGTGTTTGCTTTAATTCTGATTACGTTTTTAGTTTATCTGATTCCCAGTAATTGTTAATATCTGTTATTTATCTCATTTCCAATAGTGTAAATCAATCTAAATCATTATCTGGTTACTATTCCCAAATCACTCATTCCTAGAACGTTTCCAAAATACAATTTCAACCTCGTTGGGACTTAACGACCCGTGAATACACTGTGCTTTCAACGGACCATAAATTGATCTCTCCTCTCTCAGATTTGACTTGTTGACCACACCTGGTTAACTGGTTAGTTTGGGAGGTGTCACTTTCCTCATAAAGAAAAGGATCCAGGAAGTTTTACTTTACCCTTTTCAATTAATAATATGTCTTTCAATAATGCATTAGCTGACTTAGGGGCTAGTGTTAGTGTTATGCCCTTTAAGACATTCACTACCCTAGGTTTAGGAAAATTAACACCAACTAAGCTGCTTATTGAATTGGCTGATAAAACAGTAAAACGACCTGAGGGGATTACTGAAAATGTGCTAGTTAGGATCGAGAAATTTGTGTTCCCCGTAGACTTTATAATACTAGATATGCCCGAGGATGTTAAGATTCCTTTAATCCTTGGAAGACCTTTCTTTTCTATTGCTCATGCTAAAATTAATGTATTTAAAAGAAAGATATCATTAAAGATAAGGAATAACAAACTAGTCTATAAATGTGAGAATCCGGTTAAAAGCATAATTAGAGGCGTCTATATGCTAGGACTAGGAGAAAATGTAGATCTCAATCTAGAAGATAGAGTAATGGAAGGCACATTGATTGAAGATAATTTAACTAATCCCAATCATGAGAAACCTACTGACTTTAACGCGTCCACTAAATCTAAGCGTAATGTAATTACAATTCTAGCAACGAATTGTGTGATTCTAAAAGTATTAACAAACGTAGGAAGATTGTTGAGAGAACCAAGAAAGTCTTGTTTGTTGAGCTACCATCACATCTTCGATATTTGTGCTTATATGATAATAAAAATATCTCGTTTATCACTTTATCCTCTCTACCCGAAAGGGTTAGAATTTTGTTTATACAGATATTGAAAAGACATGGAGTGGAGATCAAGGACGGGCAAAATATGGTTGACATAACTGGACTGGTAATGAGGGAGCGCGACGCTTCCGACTACTTTAATGATCGCTATTAGGAGCTGAACATGAGTCTAACTTGAAGACTCTGGAAGAAAGACAAGCGCTGACCGGGAGACAACCCAGAACTTTTTATCTATTTTCTGTTTAAGTCGAGTCTGACAGACCTGCAGAAGATGCGGCGCATCTTGATGAGTGCTCAAACACTCATCATTTTTGGTCAAATCTGAGCTGCAAAACATTTAAAAACACTCAAAGATGCATAAAAAATACTGAAAGTATCCCAAAATTGTGTTTTATATGTTTCAGATGCAAAATGAGTAAAAACAGATGAAAAACGAACAAAGTTTGCCTAATTAGCAGTTTCAGTCCCCCAACTTTCAAAACTTATCAAAACTAGTCCCTGAGCATTTATTTTAAAAAGATAAGTCAACCCAAGTCCTTCAAAAGTCAAATATTATCAAAAAATGGTCTTTGGGTATAAAGTTTTGAAAACTTACATTTTGGTCCCTCAAGTTTCAACAGTTGGCAGAATTGGTCCCTGGTGGAATAATTTGGAGGAAAAGTCAATATTGGTCCTTAGAATATTGGAATGTGACAAAATCACCCTCGGGGATACTTTGGAACAATGGCAAGACCCACCCCTCACTTTTCAGAAATTACATAATTGGTCCCTATGCTTAGTTAATACACCAAATGGACCCTTGTGTTATTTATAAACCCAAAATAACCAAACCCATTAATACCCTTATAACTCTAAACCCAACACAACTCCACCCCTGGCCCAACACCCTTTCAGCCCAACACCCAAAAACCCCACCCCCGTTTTATAACTCCCTCGGTCAAACCCACAAGTCAAACCCATCCCTAACCTCTAATTCCCTCCCTAATTACCAGGGTACTTTGCCCCCCTCCTCACCTCCAGCTCACCAACACCATAACTTGTCCCCCTTGGCTTCCAAAAACATCCAAACCTCATTTATTGTCCCTAAACTTCTCCAAGTTATCTACAACTGCCAAGTCCCACTTTTCCCGCCAAAAAGCAATAAACGGACAGGATCAATCTTAAGCCATCCAATGGCTCAGAGAGAAGTGGGAAAGTGAGAGAATATCCCAAGGGTCTATAAAAGTGAAGCAGAATGGAAGAAAGAGGGGATGGATAGCAGTAGTATAGTTGTAGAGTAGGTTCGCTTATAACTTAGCTTAATTCTCCATCTTTATTGTAATTTTTAGATATTAAGCTTTGTATTAATCATCCTTAGTGTATTGAAAACTCAATTCAAGTATTAATTTCAAGTTCTCAGCTTCTAATTTCAAATTCTCCATTTTAAGTAAAATTGTCAATTGCTTGTTGAAGTGTTTCAAGTTACTGTTTATTGTTTGTTTAAGCTTACTTAGCTTATTTATAAGGTTTATAAAGTCTTCTAAGCATTTTAAACAAGTTTGGTTTAAAAACTCAAAAATACAAAAAAATAGAGAAAAATAGATAAAAAAAAAATCAAAAAGTCAGTTTTAAGGAAGAAGAAAGCTAGGGAAGCTATGGATTGTGAATTTTACTGGTTTAGAACTCATGGGGAGTGAATAGGACAGGTTTTGTGCCATAGTCACTTGTATCTCAGTTGGAATCGTTTGTAAGCCAAACTTTCCATTTTTGCATTTCACTGTACTAGTTCTCATATATTGCTTAATCTGTTTCTTTATGCTTATTTGCTGTTTGTTAGTCATTATATTGCTTATAACCTTATGCTTGTTCATCAGTTTCCATTATTGCTCATATTTGCATTTAACTGCTTCTTTTTAGCATATTATAGATTCATGAGTGTTTGTTGATTAGAGTGTTGTTTCTGTGTTTAAATTAAGCTATTATCTCTTTAAAAGTCATTTGGAATCAGTCTCATGTACTCAAACATCCATTTACTTCAAAAATCTTATCTTTAGTTAACTTTAGGGGTGTTTGGTTCAGTGAATCTCACTGAGCCACAGTGAGTTTCTTGGGTTGTTTGTGCTTGTTACATGCCACTTATGGTTCTAATAGCTTAGTTAAACCATCAAATACATAGATTCTCAGTTAAAAAGTCAAATCTTCCTTTGAACCCATCCTTCTTGTTCACTGTTGAAATATAAGTCACATAATTTTGCATATTAGCTCTTTAAGTTGTTATCATTGCTTGAATAAGTCTCATTTTAGCTTGTTACTGCTTATTTAATAAGTAGGAGCCATTTAAAGTTCATATAAGTCAACATAGAGTTCATATAAAAAGTCAAAGGTTCTTGGTTTAGCAGTTTTTGCAAAAATGTTGGAATGTTTCTTGATCTTAATTTTCAATGTTAGCATCTGAGTTTTTGGGATAATGATATTTGGTAGCTCATGTTGCTTGGACCATTTTTAGATTTTTTTTATAGCTTATTCATTGCTCCTAAGTTGGCCTGTTTGCTGTGTATTGCCCTGCACCAGGGGATTTATTTGTATAAGCCTATTTTCTAAAGCTTGCACAGTGCTCAATTATTGAGCTTAATGTGTGTAGTTTGGCTTTTTGGAAAGCCCTTCTTTCTGACTTAATGATCATGTGCTCATATGCTATTTTATAGCTTATTATCACTGCTTATTTTTGCCTCCAAGTTCTTTCCTTTGAAACCTTTATACTGAGTGCTCAGTATAATGTGCCATTTTCACAAGCTCATTGTGGGCTTGTTTGTGGGTCCCATCATGAGCTTTTTGGCTTTTTGAGAAGCCCACAGACCTAGCTTGTTAGATCCAGGCTTGTTTTGCACTCTTGAGCTTATTGGATAAGCTAAATTGAGGCCTGCAAATCAACCAAAGGCCTGTTTGTTACTCAGTTTTAGCAATTGCTTATTTTCTTCTTTCCAGCTTATTCACTTTGCTTTTTCTATTTGTTTCTGCTTATTGTGCTTAATCTCAGTACCCTTTTAGATTATTTTTACTTTGGTGTTTAGATTATAGCTTTTTAGATAGCTTTTCAAGTCTCTAAATTCCATATTAGCTTATAAGCCCAACTGTCAAGCTATTAAGCTTGCATTAAGCTTATTTTTGTGTTTCAAAAAGATTTCTTTTATAAAAGTTGTTAAATATCAGTGTTTAAGTGTTTGAGTTAAGTTAAAAATCAAATAGAAAAATAAAAAGAAAAAAGTGTCAGTCAAGGGATTCGAACCTGGGACCTTGTGGTATTTGTGACAAAACCAAAACAAACCCAGGCACCATCTCCCCCATGTGTGTTTATGTGTTATAGTTTTCCTTTCTTTTTCATATAGTATACAATTTCTTTTAAGCTTATATATACTTATCAGCTTCTTTCTCAGCTTATTTTAAAACTCACTTTTTATTTCGTTCGTTAAACGTAGTTTTTAATTAAACGTACATGTTTTTTATCTTTAAACGTTTCTAGGTGATTTGGTTTCACGTTTTCATTAATATAGTTTATCTAAGTCATTTTCTTTCTTATTCCTTAGATTAATCACTCATACCCCTTTCCTGTTCAAAATCACCCGATCACAATTTGTTTTTGAATACCATTCACACCTCGTCGGGACTTAACGACCCGGGGAAACACTGTACTCCTTGGTTTAGCATTGGCTCAATAGTTTGACCTTGTTGACCATTCCTTGGTCAATATTGTCTGACTGTTCAGAGCCAATCACATCTCCATCATGGAATGCGGCGTATCATCTGCACTGGTCATATCTTATTTTATTTTTCTGCATTTTTTATTTTTCGACTTTAAAACATTCTGTCAGTTTATTTAATGCGGCTCATCCCTGTTTAAGGATGCGACGCATCTTTTATTCTGATTCGTATTAATTCCAGGCTCGATACGGCGCATCTTCTTCCATAGGATGCGGCGTATCGACTTACCTGATGATTTACAGTTTAATTTTTTTTAGGTTTTTATTTTTACTAACTACTAATATATTATGCAAGTTTGAACCTTCTTAACTCAGGTGTGTTAAAGTCTAGCTGGTATTATAGGTTCCAGAACTTTTTGTGGAAACATCATTTATGAACTTAAACGTTCTCATCCACAAGAAAGTTGCTTTTTGCTCGCAAACGCATAATGGAGGATCATTCCGAGCAAATATCAGGGAAGTTTTTCTGTTCTAATTCTTTTATTTTCCAGTTTTTAACCTTTAACACAAACAACGAGGACGTTGTTTAACTTAAGTGGGGGGATGGAGAATTAGAACACTTACTTGTCCAAACTTTTTCAAAATATGCTTAAAATGCACTTAATATATCAAAATTTAAAATTTTTAGCATGTTTTTGTTTAAGTCTAAATTACATAGCCGCACACATAACCTTATTTTTTCCTAAAATCAAAAACTTTAGTGTGCTGGTGACTTGTAAACCTTAGAACTTGGCTTGTATACTATTCCAGACCACCATAATGAGTATTATCGATATAATTGGAGTGACTTGTCTAACTTGGTGATTTCTAGGATTACACCCAACAAGCCTTTATATGTTATGTGATATAAACCCTTTTGTTTACTCTCACTTTTTTTTTTAAAAAAAAAGGTAAAATTTCATTTCCACCAAAAAATATAAACAGAAACCGACCCATGGCAACCATGAACAAAACTCATGGAGCATAAGGTGGNATAATGGAGGATCATTCCGAGCAAATATCAGGGAAGTTTTTCCATTCTAATTCTTTTATTTTCCAGTTTTTAACCTTTAACACAAACAACGAGGACGTTGTTTAACTTAAGTGGGGGGATGGAGAATTAGAACACTTACTTGTCCAAACTTTTTCAAAATATGCTTAAAATGCACTTAATATATCAAAATTTAAAATTTTTAGCATGTTTTTGTTTAAGTCTAAATTACATAGCCGCACACATAACCTTATTTTTTCCTAAAATAAAAAACTTTAGTGTGCTGGTGACTTGTAAACCTTAGAACTTGGCTTGTATACTATTCCAGACCACCATAATGAGTATTATCGATATAATTGGAGTGACTTGTCTAACTTGGTAATTTCTAGGATTACACCCAAAAAGCCTTTATATGTTATGTGATATAAACCCTTTTGTTTACTCTCACTTTTTTTTTTTAAAAAAAGGTAAAATTTCATTTCCACCAAAAAATATAAACAGAAACCGACCCATGGCAACCATGAACAAAACTCATGGAGCATAAGGTGGGCTAAATACAAAATGCACACTAACAACTTATACTAAAAACTATAATCCTGCCTATAGCTAAAACCAAGAATACCAAGACCAGCATCAATAGTCCATACTGAATGAAATCCAAGAAGAAAAGCCCAAAACAACTAGAAGGACCATTCCAAACATGTAGGCCCACCAAACCATTCATAAGTCCAGGATATAGATACCAAAATGAGACATACCACATCCCATGAAGATTCTGAGACAAATAATCAACCAAGTAGGAAACCAGACCCAATGATCAAAAACCACAACTAGATAATAGCAGCCAATTGGACTCAGTAAAGCAGTCCAAGCCCTCACTATACTAGCCAAAAGATCACCATTACTAGTAGGTAAAAGATTCAAGGGAAAAAGGCCATCCACTAAATTCAACCCCACTACTTCAACCATAAAACAGATTACTAAAAAGATATAGAATCTAATTAGTGATCTGAAAATGTCCACCATGAAAATCCTATTGCAGAGCCACATGCAAAAACTGCATAAGTTCGTTCTGTCACAACCTGAGGTCATCCTAACCATTATTAGCCCATAAGTATGAATTCCTATAAACATCATAGTGAGAACAGATCAACCATACTCTGTTCACAAACACCACCCATTCTGAAAGGAAGATTCCATACTCTTGCAGCATCTTTAACATCTAATGTCTGCTTCATATTAAGACTCATAAGTTTGAACCTCACAGTCTCAACAATTTTAACAAATAGGAACTCAATACTTCTACCATCATTACCAAACAACCTCATATTCCTTTCTTGCCAGATGAAATATACCACAGCCCCAAGAGACAGTCTCTGAATTATACTCCAGATGCTATTCTTGGCTGGTTTGTTGACAATGCCAGAAACAATCTCACCCCAAGTGTTTGATAGATTTTGTAATTTGGCTAGTTTTTTAAATCTTTCCCATAGCCTTTTAGAGAAAGGACAAGCAAATAACAAATGACTATGGGAATCTTTACATCCTTTGCAGAATGGACATTTTCATATCAGGGATATTCAACCACTTAGATAATCTATCTTGAGTTTTCAATTTACCTTTTATAGCCATCCAGAGTATAAAGGAATGTCTGGGTATGCATTGTGAAAACCACACATGCTTATGCCAGATAACCCTTTGAGCATTTTGCCTCATATTCTTCCAAGCTTCCTTCACACTGAAATTTTTCTCCTTGCCTTTCCTATTAATCCATATTGCTTTATCTTCAATGGCAGCATCAAGATTAGGGACATGAACATTTAACAACTCCTTGAACCTGCTATTCCAATCGCTTGGCCATTTCCATCCATTCCCTCTAATCATATCTGCAACTTTGGCTTTAGTGTTCATATTTGTCTGATACAAGAATCTTTCTGTAATAATATTACAAATAGGACCTTTATCATGCCACTTGTCAAACCACATATTGCACCCTTTACCATTGCCAATTTTGAAAAAGATAAACTGCTTGATCTTGTCTCTTAAAGCCATAAATTGCTTCCAACACCAGGAGGAATTTTTCTGGTCAATAGGAACACTCCATATACTATTGCCCTTAATCCATTGCAAATTAAACCATTTAACCCAGATTGTATCCTTATTAGATACAATATTCCACAACTGTTTTGACAAAAGAGCAGCATTCCATTCATGTAAAGGCTTGAGACCCAAGCCACCTTGACTTTTAGGCAGACATATGTCTTTCCATGCAACACTTACCTTAAAACCAGCATTTTCTGAAGCATTCCACAGAAACCCTTTAAGGAGTTTATCAATGGTATCACACATATTGATAGGAAGCATGAAGATAGAAGCCCAGTAAACTTGCAATGAGCTCAGAATAGAGGCAAGGTAATTGATTGGCAACTTACCTTCCATGAATGGCATGACCATAAGAATCTTACACTTCTCATCATCAGATACATTACCAAAAAATGCAGTACTCTTACCAATGCTAGGATATAAGCCAGAAGTTAAGCTAAATTCATCCAAAGCTCTTCTAAGAATGGAAGCAGAGATCATATCAGCATGACAAAGTAGCATGAAGTCATCTGCAAAACATAGATGTGTAATTTCCAATTCTTTGCAACTCCAATGATACTTAAACCTTCTGTCTAATCTGATCTGCCTTTTCACCATCAAGCTGAATACTTCCATAACAATGGTGAATAAGAAAGGTGACATGGGGTCACCTTGTCTTAATCCCCTTTTAGCCTTGAAAAAACCATGAGCTTCATCATTAACCTTTATAGAAAAAGATGCAGTAGAAAGACACACCATTATCCAATTCACCATAGTTGTGTGAAAGCCAAAGTTAACAAGAACAGTTCTAAGAAAGTCCCAGCTGACAGTATCATAAGCCTTCTGAATATCTACTTTGAAAGCACATCTCTTAGATTTGTTAGCCCAATTATAACCATTCATCAATTCTTGAATCAATAGAATGTTATCACAAATCTGCCTTCCTTCAATGAAAGCACTCTGACTAATGTCAATTAACTTACCAAGGACCCCCTTAATTCTGTTAGTGATAACTTTACTAATCCCTTTATAGACCACACCACAACATGCTATAGGCCTATAATCAGTCACCAACATAGGATTTTTCTTTTTAGGAACAAGAGAGATAATGGTATTATTTAGCTCTCCTAATAACTTATCACTTGAGAAGAATTCTGTCACAGCATTGCATACATCATCACCAATAATATTCCATGAGGCTTTGAAGAATTTAGAGGTAAACCCATCAGGTCCAGGGGCTCTAATATCTTCAATCTCAAAAATGGCACTTTTAATTTCATCATTTGTAACAGGGGAAATCATCTTCAAAGCATCTTCATCACTGATTCTTTTAGTGAAAAGGCTAACAGGATCCTCTATGGGATAAATATCATCATCACACCCAAAGAACCTTTGAAAATGATCAACAAACATCCCAGCAACATCACTACCAGTAATTTTAATTCCATTATCATCAAAGATGGAATCAATTCTACTCTTCCTAAATCTCCCTTTAATAACATTGTGGAAATAGGCATTGTTTTGATCACCCTCCTTTAGCCATTCAATTTTTGACTTCTTTTTAAGGATCTTTTCCTCATCTAGAACAGCTTCTCTGTAAGCAGCATAGTAAATCAATTCTTCCTCCCTTAACATAGGATTTAGAGGATCCTTCTCCAAGTCTTGTTGTACTTTCTTCAGCTCTTCTCTCAATCTCTTTACCTTAACATACACATTACCATTTTTCCTATTCAAATTCCTCATATGTCTTTTCATTGCTTTAAGTCTCTTAGCAAGAATAAACATATGAAAACCTTTAACAGGGATCTTCCAATTTTGTTTAACAACATCAGCAAACTCAGCTTTATCAGCTAGGTAGTTCATAAACCTGAAAGTTCTAGACTTCTTAATTGAAATATCAGCAACAGTGAGGAGAGCAGGATTGTGATCAGAAGTCACAAAAGGAAGAAATGATGCTTTACAAGCTTTGAAATCTTTCATAAAGTGACAATTCCCCATAATTTTGTCCAATTTCTTCATAATTCCCAAATCTGGATTGTTCCTTTTCTGAATCCATGTATAAAACAGACCATCCATAGGCAGATCTTCAATACAACAAGCTTCAACACAATCTCTAAAATCTTGAACACCCACCTCTCTATCCAAACCTTGCTTTGTAGACTCATCAGTGTATAAGGCAACATTAAAGTCACCCAACAAAACCCAAGATGTGTCTCCAATAGCATTCATGTGATTCTTTAAATTGTCCCATAACATCATTCTCTCTTTAGGATCATTCTCAGCATAAATAAAAGAAACATAAAAAGGCTTCCCATTGTTTGTATCAGTAACCATAAAATGCATCACTTGGTCACTTTTTGAAACAATAGTAGCATTAAATATTGCAGAGTTCCATCCAACAGCAACTCTACATCCTTTCCTACATACATCACTATTGCTATCCCAACACCAATTGCCAAACACCTCCTTACAGACAGTGTTAACAATTTTCTTATTTAATATGGTTTCAATGATTCCACACATACTAATTCCATTTCCCTTAATTAACATCTTGACTCATCTTGTTTAGAGGTATCTGTCATACCTCTAATATTCCATGAAGCAATCTTAACTATCATTAAAACAATGAGGAGTTTGGTGCATACTCACCCTGCACCTGAGCCATTGTTTGATCACCAACACTACATACCTCATTCTGAGTCATGAATGAAGCATGAGCAGATACATCAGCAGCAACTTCATCTGCCATACCATTCACAATACCTTCAATCACATCCTTCCTCACATCCACCAACTTAGCATTATAGAAATCAATCATTTCATCTGTCCAACCCTTTTTAACATTAGCAGTAAAGGGTTGTTCAGAGTTAATGAATAACTCAACTTCAGCCATTTGTTTTTTCAAAGAAAGACCCCTGATTCTATCCAATTCTCTCCTATAAACTTTATCATAGAGATTGCTATAGGCCTGACTTCTTGGAGCACCAGTGCTTTCCATTTCTTCAGTGACCAGAGATTCAGTCTTCTTGTTCACAACAACATCAATACCCCTGTTACTACTCACGATCTCCTTTTCAAGACTTTTAATTCTATCCAGAAGTTGGCTTCTTCTATTACTTTTTTCCAATTCCTTACATTTAGTGACATAATACTCTTGAAGCTCCCTATTCCACTTCTTCCTTTCTTCTACAGGTATATCCAAGCCTAAATCACATGCTACATCCACCTTTGTTTTCACATTCTGCCAATCATTAATCACATCTTCCTCATTGTCATTAACCAAAGCACCAAAACTATTATTAGTTTTCAAATTTTCTTTAGGCAAAGTCTTGCCATTCTTGTTTTCCATAGCATTCACCTTTTCTTCAGTCTTACTCACATTTGCAGCTTCAACATTACTAGAAACATTTTCATTCATCTTGTTATTTGAAGTAGCATTTCTGTTCTCATTATAAGCTCTAGTACCATTATAACCACCCCTTCCATATCCACTTCCTCTTCCTCCTCTTGAACTTGCACCACCCCTAGCATAATTCCAACTAATCCTGTTTGGGACATTATCATATTGCACATTCTGATTCTCATTACCAGCTTTATTACCCCTTTTACCCTGCATAGTTTTCCACCCATCATTACTTTTTCCATCCTGTTTTGTACCCATTTCATTTTGAGTTTTAGTATTCATAGTTTCCATCTTCTCCTCCACAGTTATCTCCCTGTTTTTGCATTCTTTAAAATTATGCCCAAACACCTTGCAATGAGAACAGATTGGAGGCTTCCAAGCATAATCAACATTCAAATGCATGGATTTCCCCAAACCTCTATAACATACTTCCACTGAATCAATGATACCCTTTGTAGCATCCACTTCAATAAGCACCCTAGCATAATTAGCCCTCCCATTAGACCTTTCACGCATAGCCGTAGTGATTCTATCCATAATTATTGGGGTTCCAATCCTACTAGAGATTCTACTTATACCTTCAAAATTCCAAGCTTCAAGTGGAACATTGAATATTTTCACCCATATAGGAATTCTAGTTGGCTCAGGTTTACATAAACATAATCCAGCCTCCCACTTTTGCACAAAAAACGGCTTCTGATCCACAAGCCATATGCCATTTTCAATAACAGTTTGCATCCCTTCATCAGACCTAAACTTAAGGTAGTACAACCCAGAATTATTGACAATAACATCAGCAAGTTGATAATCTCTCCACATTCCTTTTAGGTGCCCCACAATTTCTCTATAACTCATATTGTACCCCACAAAATAACCTACTGCAGTTAACATCCATTTCTTGCTACCTTCTTCAATGATTGGGTCTAATTCAACTATTTCCTTACCTTCATCATTCACTGAGACAGGTATGAACCTTAATCTATAATTCACACTTCCATAAGGCCCCTTGACAGCATTACTAAAAGACAAAGGCCTTTTAAAAGAAGATGTATCCTGCATATCAAAATCCCTAGACTTACTAGATTCTCCAACCACATATTCAGAAGACTTTACACCCTGACCCCCTTGTTCATCTCACTAGAATCATTCAAGTTACCTCCCAAACCAGTACTAGAAACATTAACATTACCACTACCCCCAACATTGTTTGGTTGCTCATATTTATTCTGATTTGGGTTTAACACAGGGTTTTCATGAATAGGAACAGGCATATCAGGTGGAACAACATAAGACTTACTTATCATAGAATCATTATTGTTATTCACAGTACTCATAGAGCTGTGAACAAAACTACTTACCTCAACCTCAGGAAACATAACACTCTCCTTATTCTGCTCCTTCCCACCTTCATGTAACTCCTCCCCATTCACTACATCACTAACCTTTGGTTTCTTAGCCAACAAGCCCTCCTCAGCACCTGCAATACCATCAATACTCTCTTCACTATCCTTCATCTCCATCATTCCTTCACTTTCCTCATCCATATCCTCCAAACTCCTAACAAAATTATTACTTTTCACAGAGCTACTACCCCTAGTATTCTTTTGAGACCCCTTCTTAATTTTATGAGACGATTTAGCCACCTCACTAGATAGCTTAATAGAAACCCTAGCATCATTCTTTTTATTTCTTATTAGATTTTTTGGTACGAACACCCTCCTCCATAGGTAATGGAGGTGGGTTAAGATTCGGTGGTAAAGGTTCAGGATCAGTCATGATTATTAACCAATCAGCTGAACAACATTAAATTCAGATGAAGTGAATTGATTGAGGTAAGAAGTGTAGAAATTAGGGCTAAATAAAAGAGGGAAAAAATGTGAAAACAGTGAAAACGGCTAATCAAATAGTAATTAATGCTACAGTTGAACGGTGGATTATTATATGGAAATGTGTGGATTGAAGAGTAGATTATAGATCTAAAAACAAAATGAAAATCTAATGGTTGGATCGAAAATAGATGATGAATTACTTAATAAAATGTGATGAAAATCTTAGAGAGAAGGAAAATTCCATTTTTAGAGTAAGATACCCCTAGAAAACCCGGAACTTTTTATCTATTTTCTGTTTAAGTCGAGTCTGTCAGACCTGCAGAAGATGCGGCGCATCTCCATCATGGAATGCGGCGTATCATCTGCACTGGTCATATCTTATTTTATTTTTCTGCATTTTTTATTTTTCGACTTTTAAACATTCTGTCAGTTTATTTAATGCGGCTCATCCCTGTTTAAGGATGCGACGCATCTTTTATTCTGATTCGTATTAATTCCAGGCTCGATACGGCGCATCTTCTTCCATAGGATGCGGCGTATCGACTTACCTGATGATTTACAGTTTAATTTTTTTTAGGTTTTTATTTTTACTAACTACTAATGTATTATGCAAGTTTGAACCTTCTTAATTCAGGTGTGTTAAAGTCTAGCTGGTATTATAGATTCCAGAACTTTTTGTGGAAACATCATTTATGAAGCTTAAACGTTCTCATCCACAAGAAATTTGATTTTTGCTCGCAAACGCATAATGGAGGATCATTCCGAGCAAATATCAGGGAAGTTTTTCTGTTCTAATTCTTTTATTTTCCAGTTTTTAACCTTTAACACAAACAACGAGGACGTTGTTTAACTTAAGTGGGGGGATGGAGAATTAGAACACTTACTTGTCCAAACTTTTTCAAAATATGCTTAAAATGCACTCAATATATCAAAATTTAAAATTTTTAGCATGTTTTTGTTTAAGTCTAAATTACATAGCCGCACACATAACCTTATTTTTGCCTAAAATCAAAAACTTTAGTGTGCTGGTGACTTGTAAACCTTAGAACTTGGCTTGTATACTATTCGAGACCACCATAATGAGTATTATCGATATAATTGGAGTGACTTTTCTAACTTGGTAAATTCTAGGATTACACCCAAAAAGCCTTTATATGTTATGTGATATAAACCCTTTTGTTTACTCTCACTTTTAGAGTAAGATACCCCTAGAAAAACCCTCAGAGCCATTCCTTTCGTTTCTTACACCTTTGTTAAAATGTTTCCTTACACCCTTACACCTTAGCCTACCCTGTAGATTGAAATCCGTGGTTAGTTACTTTAGGCAAAGTATGTTTCCTTACATTACCTGTGTTCACGTGCGTAATTCATTATCTTTGGTTAGGTCGGGAAATTGCACAATGCAATTGGAGTGAAAGTACATATTGTATATTTTTAGTTTATTTTTCGTGTGTTTACTACTTTCACTATTACAGTTATTTCTGAAAGTTATGAAAAGTATAGAAAAATTATCCGGAAAAATCGTGATAGAAAAAGTTGTGAAATTTTACACAGTTAAAAATTAAAAAAAAATAAAAAGAAAAAAGTCGAAAAAATAGAAAAGAAAAAGAAAGAGAAGAAGTTGGAAGTTTGTTTTAACCAACTTATGTAAAGTTTTGTAAAGTGGGAGATATCACCACTATTTGTTGTTGTATATTATATTTATGGATTGAATGGGAGTTGGCCGTATGGGAACGCCAACTAAGGTTATTCATTGTTTAAGATTTGATTGAGTATAATTCTTGTCTACCTAAAGCGTGAATTACATGAGTCAAAAGCGTGAGTTATTCAATGATATGAGTCTTATTCATGGGATGGTTGGGAAAGTAATTAACCACACTTAGGATTTTAATCTATTTGTTTTGTTTATTTTTCATTTTACACCAATTTATATCCTAAATGTTATCCCTACCCAACCGGCCAAGTAAGAATATTGAATGTATGAATAAGGTAGTGACCATCCGTGTTTTAGATTAATCAACTATCGTGCCAGCGATCTAGTGTGTGACTTGGTGACCATCCATTATGCAAGTAACGCGCCATCGATCCAAGAAGTGCACTAGTGACCATCCTTTAGTTGAAGCGTCGAGGATTCGTGCCAGCGATCTGCTAAGTTGTGCAGGAGATGTTCGAACGAAGCTAGGTTCAACCCTTAAGCCTCAAAACCCTTTTTACCACTTTAGACTTGTTACTCCTTGGCTTTAGTGGGGTAGATGTGTATACTTGTCAAGCTTATGATAGAATATTCGTCACAACTAGCAACTAAACGATTTAGAATTGTTTTATATTGAAAAATTATTTTGTTTCTACTTCGTTAAGTGGTTGGTTGTGTGATTATGATGAAACGACTACGTGCTTAATTATTAAGAATAAATCCTAATACCTTTTAGGATACATTTTCATAAGATTAAACCTAAGGTTTACTTAGGGACAAGTGAAGTTCAAGTGTGGGGATATTTGATGAACTCAAATAAGTACATTTTATCATCATCATTTGTCCTATTTATTTAACTTGTTTTACTTTGTTATGTATAAGAATCGGTGCTTTAATGTTTACTTTAGTGATTCTCAGGTAAAAACAGGTAATAGGTGAAACTTGGAGATTTTGGACTAATTATGGAGCAAAATGAGCAAGATGTCAAAAGTCTACTGAAACCCAGAAGATGCGCCGTATCTCACTCAACAGATATGCCGCAATATCATACTTAGATGAATTCGAAGACCATTTCCTTACTTTGAAGAATGCGCCGCATGGAATTATACCATGCGCCGCATATGAAACTTTGGTCAAAGAAGAAGATCAAGCTCGTTCTACTCCAGATACGCCGCATTATACAATTGACATACGGCGCATCACTATCAAGACTTCACCAGAAACAATCCAAGACAACTGAAGGACATGCGCCGCATAAAGATTCAGGTTACGCCGCATCTAAAAGCAGTGTACGAATATTCCAGAGTATAATAAGCTTGGACCCCACGCGAAGTTAAGTCAATGCGCCGCATCTACTTATTCAATGCCCCGCATCGAACCCTTAGATAGAAACTATAAATACCCCAAGACCTAGACGAATTTTGTGTGCACCATAACCCGAAGGAGTCGAATTCAGATGAACAAGCAACACAAGACACGCCCCAAACGAAGACATTAGAACTCTAAGAAGGTCCTGCATGTATTCAATTCATTAAGTAGTTTTATTTTATTATAATAGTAAGCTTTAATTCATCAGGATAGACGGCTAGTAGTATGTGAGTACGCAAGATCGTATGCCCGCCTTAAAATTGCTTTCCCATCAATTAAAGTTTATATGGTTGATGTCTTTGGTGAATTTATATTAGTGCATTGATAACCTCTGTGTCTAGCTGAGCACTGCTTGGGCTGCCATACCCCTTCCTCGCCTATTTAATCCGATGTGTTTGGATAAATAGGATAGTCATAAGTAATCATTAAGGGTTTACTCGCCGATATAATGAAGCCAACGAGAAAGATTTACCTAATATACACTATATATAAAACTAGCAATAAAACAAGTGACATGCTGCTTAATCATCAGGACAGGTCTTCTTATAGTCTCTATTATCTATCTGTGTACGTGTATGCTATTCGCTAATTTGTGCTCATCAGTTTAATTTACTGTTTAATAAATAACCAAACTATGCCAGTCTCTCAGGCTGAACCCTCTTTCGTAAGATTAGGCTGTAAAACTGTGACGAATGGTATTTTTTATAAATTAATTTTATAATAAATTTCTATTTATTATATTTACTTTGAGTATTATATGCATTTTTGCATATTTCTGCATGTTTCTCTACATTTCTGAACATTTTCCGGAGTTGTCCTGCACACTGTAGCTTACAGTCAATACTGAAAAAGTTTATTTTTGTCAGTATACACAAATTAATCCATTTCGGATAGTTACTGACAAGTTTCGTAATTTACTGAGAGCTTTCTCACATTTTCTGAAAAACAACGCCGCACGCGAACCGACACCACAGTAATTATGGTAAAGGTCAAGTAAATATATTTTTGAGTCAGTAAACTCATTTTATTACATTTATGACGAAATCGTGGCTAAAAACTTTATTTTACGTATACGTGTCAAAAAACGTCAAACCGGGACGTTACTGTTACATTTAAGCTTAAACCGACACACGATATACCAACGGGGAGTAAAAATATCTCTTCCCCCTCCTAGAAAACTCCAAAACCAACCACCTCATGTCCTACTCACTTCCCACTCATAATACACACATGCAAATTACCCTAATAACCACTAAACACCCTTTTACCCACACTACACCCTTTTAACCAAATCTATAATCCTCTATACATTTACCCATCCCATTTACTTTACCAAATTCATTTCTTCTTCCCCTTGGCTTCTCCCTAACCGTCCATACACACACACATTTCACATATACATAATTTTTGAAGATCAAGATACATTTGGGTGTAAAATCAAGAGTTTGGGTTATACATAAGGTGATTTGGGTTAAACTTGAAGTGTTTTGGGTCTCTCTTGTTCCTCCTAGCCACGTTAACACACACCCTTTGTAAGCTATCATCAAAACTTTTCTAATCTTGTTTATTTCATGTTTTTATGATGATCAAAGGTGTTACCAAGTGCTAAATGTATGTATNCATTGTATGGATCTTCATCTAATTAATTCCCTATCTTTTATGTCAAGGCGTGTGATGACTTCCTTCCGTTACGCTCTCTATTGTACAAACCAGATTTGAAATTTTCTGCAAACTATTATGCTATCGTCTTATGTACAGTTGTACTCCTATTTTGATTTCAAGCCTATAAACGACATGGCCAATACTGTTTTAAACCTAATACTACCTTGACTAAACCGAACATGGCATCATCAATCCTCAATTAAGCATAGCCTAATCACCTATGTTTAATTCAGGAAGGATCATGCTAAAATAGGAATAGTCACCTCAAAATTTTATACTACAAGGTAAACACTTCACAACTCGATCGTCAGAGTTTAATAGTTTCTCGGAAAGGTCTCGAATTCATGTAGGAATGTGAAAACGAAATCAAGCGAAAGTACCCTCATCTTTTTTCGAACTCATCGAATGGCTTGAATTGAAATCCGGGACGGATTTCCCCATTAGGTGGGGAGACTGTGACAAATGGTATTTTTCATAAATTAATTTTATAATAAATTTCTATTTATTATATTTACTTTGAGTATTATATGCAATTTTTGCACATTTCTGCATGTTTCTGTACATTTCTGAACATTTTCCGGAGCTGTCCTGCACACTGTAGCTTACAGTCAATACTGAAAAAGTTTATTTTTGTCAGTAAACACAAATTAATCCATTTTGGATAGTTACTGACAAGTTTCGTAATTTACTGAGAGCTTTCTCACATTTTCTGAAAAACAACGCCGCACGCGAACCGACACCACAGTAATTATGGTAAAGGTCAAGTAAATATATTTTTGAGTCAGTAAACTCATTTTATTACATTTCTGACGAAATCGTGGCTAAAAACTTTATTTTACGTATACGTGTCAAAAAACGTCAAACCGGGACGTTACGGTTACATTTAAGCTTAAACCGACACACGATATACCAACGGGGAGTAAAAATATCTCTTCCCCCTCCTAGAAAACTCCAAAACCAACCACCTCATGTCCTACTCACTTCCCACTCATAATACACACATGCAAATTACCCTAATAACCACTAAACACCCTTTTACCCACACTACACCCTTTTAACCAAATCTATAATCCTCTATACATTTACCCATCCCATTTGCTTTACCAAATTCGTTTCTTCTTCCCCTTGGTTTCTCCCTAACCGTCCATACAAACACACATTTCACATATACATAATTTTTGAAGATCAAGATACATTTGGGTGTAAAATCAAGAGTTTGGGTTATACATAAGGTGATTTGGGTTAAACTTGAAGTGTTTTGGGTCTCTCTTGTTCCTCCTAGCCACGTTAACACACACCCTTTGTAAGCTATCATCAAAACTTTTCTAATCTTGTTTATTTCATGTTTTTATGATGATCAAAGGTGTTACCAAGTGCTAAATGTATGTATTTTGTTAAGTTGACAAGTTTACATATACAAGTCTTGCATGCATGTAAATCGACCCATAATAAATGCTACTAGTTCATATGTATATTTCTTGCTTGTGTGGTAAAACTTGTTGCTTGTGGTACTAATTTGGTGGTACAAATGTAATTTATACTAGTTACGCGAATTTAAGACGAAATATACACTTTTAGGTGTATATATATGGATCGGCTATAAATAAAAATATGAAATTATTGGGGTTTTGAAAAACATAAAATTTTGGCTCAAGTGGTGAAATGGTGGAATTTTTACTTGGAAGATTATATTAAAACACTTATCGAATTAACCATAACTAATTGTATTTAATTAGTAAAAATACAATTTTTGGTGAAATTAATTAGTTTTGGTCGAACTAAATTATTTTGGGTCGAATGAGATGAGATTTGACCAAACTTGACTTTTGAGATTAAGTACATAATTATAAGTGTTAATTACGTTTAATTTTAGTTCGTTATGTAATTATAAACACTAAATTGATTTTTGGGCAAAGTAAATGTTTTGGGCCCAATTGGTGATTCGGTTGCAGTTGGGCCGAGCCCAACAAGTATTTTCCAACTTTCACTTTTGACAAAAAATTGTTATCGGACGTATAAAATTAATTTTGACATATAACGATATATATATATATATATATATATATATATATATATATATATATATATATATATATATATATATATATATATATCGTAACTTAAACCGGATTAAATGGTTTCGGGCTAATTTTTGGGCTAGCGGGCCCAATAGTGAAATTTCGGCCCAATAAACACTTCGGATGACGAAAATGAGTTTTTACATATAATTGAACTTGCAATGGTTATTTTTGTAACGTAGAACGAATTATAACGATAACTATATTAATAGTGAATAATATAGTTATTACGTACTAAAGTTTACAAATAAAGTGACAAGTGGTTTAGTTGAGAAAATGCAACATTTGAGGAAAATGGAAACGTTGTTATATATATATATATATATATATATATATATATATATATATATATATATATATATATATATCGTAACTTAAACCGGATTAAATGGTTTCGGGCTAATTTTTGGGCTAGCGGGCCCAATAGTGAAATTTCGGCCCAATAAACACTTCGGATGACGAAAATGAGTTTTTACATATAATTGAACTTGCAATGGTTATTTTTGTAACGTAGAACGAATTATAACGATAACTATATTAATAGTGAATAATATAGTTATTACGTACTAAAGTTTACAAATAAAGTGACAAGTGGTTTAGTTGAGAAAATGCAACATTTGAGGAAAATGGAAACGTTGAATAAACGAATGGGTCATGCCCAAAATTTTCTAAAAACTATAACACTTAGAGTATTTTGCTAAAATACTTCCATTTATATAGTTTTTCTAAATACAATGTATTTATTTTAAGTACTAATATTTAAATATATTATAAATAATAAAAATTATTTATAATATAATATTTCCTCACAAACTTATTGTTATAAGGATTTCTCAAGTATATTTAATTAATTATAAACTTAATTAATTAAATACATAATTACTATTATTACACTTAATATATATATGTGCTATATGTATATATATCACTTACGTATTACAATGAAGAATATAATACACGGATGTTCCGTTATGCACTCTCACACCATTCACTATCACCACGAGCCAACGCCAAGAGCTTTCTAATAAACTACTTTTGAAATGTACGTACCACACAACAAGCAAGAAATACACGAGCACATGGTCACACATAAAAACCTTTTCAAAAGAGTCAAAACACTTAAAACACGAACGTTGTACTAAGACTTACCATACTTACCTAGGTCGCGTGTCGGAGCGGTTGCATCTTGTTGTTTGTTGACTAGCAGATTTCTATTATTGAGGTGAGTTCATACCCCCTGTTTTACTCGTTTTATAACTGTTTTGGGGGAGAATACATGCTCATTTTTAACTAAACTCAATGCTTGTTTACTTGGATACGCGAATTGTTTACGTAAACTTTGCTGTTTGACTAAATACTTGATTTGGTTATTTGAATGCATTCTGTGTTTATCTGTTACACACGTGACTACTTTACATACGGACACAAGTACTTTAAACGATTATACCTGCATAACCAAATGAACCGGCTAAGCCAAATGAACTGGCCAACCTGGCAAATGAACTGGCCAACTTGCTATGTACATACGTGACTGAATGTAACGGTCAGCTCATATGTGATCATGACCGAATGTAACGGTCAAGCAAACGTTTAACCTTGTGGTCCACGTTACTGCATTTACTTGAAAGTGAACCCCATTTCATGACATTGTACGCAACACAATGGTCACCAAGCTTTTATCGAACTCACGTTTCTTTTATACTGAATTGCTATTTATATAAACCTATGAACTTACCAACCTCGTGTTGACATTTTAGCATGTATTTTCAGGTTTAAAGCGATAGCTTACTATTGAAGGCATTGGCAGGGCATGGCATGGTCATAGATGACTCTGATAAACTAATTGGGACCGCTTTAATTATCCTATGGGCCTATTTCCGCACTTCTTTGATATCATGTAAACTAAATGCTTATGATAACAACTTTCATTCTAAAAAAATGAAATGAAAACTATTCTTTGTACTTTGTGTTGTGGTACCAATATAGTAGCACCCCAATGCATGTATGCTTCCGCTAAACCAGATTTTGGGGGTGTTACAAAAACTAACTTAGGACATTAAAATACTGATTAGGATAACTAGATAATACGTTCCACTCTTAGTGATCGACACTCTGCTTACCATTATATACACACTGACCGGGTACACTGCTCGTTAAGTGTGTGTGTTATTGATAAGTCGGCTAAATATAAATGTAAAACTTGAGTAGGGATTAACACTGCTAAACCGCAACGACACATCACGCGCATCACAAGCTGCTTAATCATCAGGACAGGTCTTCTTATAGTCTCTATTATCTATCTGTGTATGTGTATGCTATTCGCTTATTTGTGCTCATTAGTTTAATTTACTGTTTAATAAATAACCAAACTGTGCCAGTCTCTCAGGCTGAACCCCCTTGCGTTAGATTAGGCTGTAAAAATAACTTAGGACATTAAAATACTGATTAGGATAACTAGATAATACGTTCCACTCTTAGTGATCGACACTCTGCTTACCATTATATACAAACTGACTGGGTACACTGCTCGTTAAGTGTGTGTGTTATTGATAAGTCAGCTAAATATAAATGTAAAACTTGAGTAGGCATTAACACTGCTAAACCGCAACGACACATGACGCGCATCAAGAGGCAAAGAATTTGGCGGAACTTCCTCTTGACGAGCTCATTGGAAACCTAAAGGTCTGTGAAATAATCCTTGAGAATGACAAGGCTTGTACCAAAGACAAGAAGGAGAAGGTGAAGTCTTTGGCTCTTAAGGATAAGGTCACTAATAGCCAAGCTAGTGACCATAGTGATAGTCCAGAAGGAAGTGAAGATGATGAAAAGGATGAAGATGATGAAGAATACAACCTTATGGCAAAGAACTTTAGGAGGTTCTTTAAAAGAGGTGGAAATTTTAGGCGAGGTAATCGGTTTGGTAACCGAGGAAATGGTGGGAGAAATAACCTTGGTAGAAATCGAGATGTCGACAACAAAATGGGTGAAAGCTCTAGAAGCTCTCAAGCATGCTACAATTGCGGTGAGAAATGCCACTTTATGAATGATTGCCCGAAGCCTAAGGTGAACAAAGCTTTCGTCGGTGGTGCATGGAGTGATAGTGAAGATGACGATCAACCAACAAATGAAGCCACTTATCTAATGGCCCAAAAAAACTCGAGGTACCTCTAAATTCTTCTTCCTCCAATAATCTAGATATTATCAAATTACAAAAAGAGAATGAGGAGCTAGTTAAGTTTAATGATGACTTTAGAAAAACTTTTGAAAAAGTCATTAAAGAAAAACGCCTCCTTGAACAAGAGCGTGTTTAATCTAATGAAAGATTTTATGAGCTTGAAAGAGAAGTAAAGACACTAAAGCATTGCAAAGAGGTAGTTGAACCTTGTAAAAGATGTGAGATACTCACACTTGAGGTTAACTCTTTGAATGACAAAGTATCCAAACTTCAAAAGGATTCTTTAAGTTTCTCTAAATATAAGAAAAGCACAAATGATTTACAAGAAATAATAAGTCGCCAAAAAGTGTCCCAAGATAAAGGAGGTCTTGGATTCTCTAAAATAGGAGAAACCACTCCTGAGAGTTTAATGAAACCTATAGTTTTTGTAAAACAAAGTCACAACGAAACTCCGAAAAATTCCAAGTCTGACGCATTGACTGACGCGTCAACGCGCCCTCAACGCGCCAGGTCTCTGGGAAATAATGGAGCATCATCAAGCAATGTTGTTAAACCAATTACTCCTCAAGATCCTTTTGCAAACACTCGAGGTAACCAAGCACCCATTGAAAAGAAGGAAAACCCAAAACAATTTTACAACTCGAGTTCTCGTAATGGCATTCGTTATACACAACCTCGAGTGAATAATAAATCTCTTTTGCCTACACCTAATGTGAGATCTTTCACTTCGAACAACCAAAGATCTCCATTCCATAATAATCAAGGGAGAAAATTTTATAATTATAATCAAAGGTCGTCTCAATATCAATATAACAACTATGAAAGGAGAGACAATTCCTATTCAAACCAAAGTTTCTTTAGACCACAAACATTTCATAGTTATAGACCAAGCTTTCTAAATCAAAATAATTTTCAAAACAATCCATGGTCCGCTTTCTATAGATTTGGGATTGAGAAACTATGTGTCTTGCTTCAACCCAAGAATGTTCAACTTGGGCACCTTATATGCTAACCAAAATGGACCCAAGAAGGAATGGGTACCAAAAGCATGAGTTGTGTCTTTGTTGTAGGTTTGTCTCAAAAGTGATCTACAACCGGATGAGTGGATAGTGGATAGTGGTTGCACTAAACACATGGCAGGAAATAGAAGATTGTTCACCTCTTACATGGCGTATAATGGCAATCAAGTCATTTTTGGAAGCAAACTTAACGGAAAAATTATCGGCAAAGGTAACGTCCTTCATGACTCCATAGAAATAACCAATGTTGAGAATGTTAGTGGTCTAAACTTTAATTTGATTAGGGTGAGTCAATTAAGTGATGATGATTGTGAGGTTAAGTTTCCTAATGTAGATTATACTATTAGTAAAAATGGTGTTGTGTTAGCTAAAGGTCATAGGAGAACTAACTTGTATACATGCAAGTTGGGAGATAACTCCAAACAACACATATGTCTTACATCCATGGTGGATAACTCAACGGTTTGGCATAGGAGGTTAGGTCACAACAACATGAGGTTAGTCCAAAACCTAGCTTCCAACGAGCTGGTAAGGAACTTACCAAAGTTGAGTTTTGAGAGACATTATTGTGATACATGTCTAGGGAGTCAAGGACGAGCAAACAATAGGAATAGAAATGAAGTGGAGACTAATGGGGTTTTGGAATTGTTGCATTTAGATTTGTATGGTCCATCCCCAATCCAAAGTTACGGAGGAAACTTCTACACTTTGATGATTGTCGATGATTATTCAAATTATACATGGATATTGTTTTTGGAAACCAAGGATGGCGTCATAACTAAATTTAACATTTTAAGAAAGAAACTTGAAAACCTGCTTGATTGTTCTATTGTTTCAAAAAAAAATCATAGTAGTGAATTTGACAAAATGCAATTTGGAACCTTTTGTGAACAACATGGAATATCTTATTACTTTATCATTCCCGTTCACTTCTCAATCGCTTGAGATTGTTGAAAGAACACATCGTAAGTTAAGAAAGATGAGTCGTGCAATGCTTGACGAGCAATCCATTCCACAAAAGTTTTGGTGTCATGCCTTAGATACCGCATGTTATATCTTCAATAGATTCTATATTAGAAAGGTCATAAATAAAACACCATTTGAAATACTTAGGAATAGGAAACCATCCTTAGAGTATTTGAGAGTATTTGGATGTAAAGTGTTTATACTAAACACCAAAAAGTATCTCACCAAATTCGACCCAAAGTCGTATAAAGGTGTGTTCCTAGGATACTCTCAAACTAGTAAAGCATACATAGTGCTTAACAAGGAAACAATGAGGATTGAGGAATCCCTCAATGTGACCTTTGATGAGAGCATGCCTGAGCCTAAATCATCTCCTTCGGTAGAAGATGATGTGGTCGATGAACCTATAGTTTAAGATCAAGAAAGGTCGTCGTCATTACAAGTTAATGTTTCGGATGAAGGCAATCCTAAGGAAGTGAGAGAAGTGAGAGAAGTGAGGGGTCATCCTATTGAACAAGTCATTGGTGACTTGAATAAAAGGACACTTAGGTCAAAAAATAAACAAGTCTAAGTTTTGGCATGACATTTTTCAAAAATCCAAATTGTTTTAGGATAGGTTTAGGTGTACATGGTTGACATGCATCTTAGGAGAACAATCTTTAAGCTAGAATAAAATGTTTAGGAGTCATTTGCAAGTCCTTTAGGTGCTCTTGACACTTATATGCTTATGTGATTAGGACTTATGTGAAGGCATGGAAGGAAGTTTAGTTGCATAATTTCCGAGAGGAAAAATATTAATCAACTCATTATTCAAACGATGATTGATAATATTCTAGATTATACATGTCTATACTATCTGTGATGAACAAGAAAAATTTGACATAAAATAGCTTGTTAAAGCTTGATAATGTTAATTATGTCAAATTACCAAGATTAGATAAAATTTTGGATCATAATTCACACTTGTGTTGAAGATTTTATATCTAACTCTACTTGTTCACTTTATGTGTTGCATGCCTAATTAAAATAAATTGAGTTATTTATCTTTGATATGGTGATTTAGTAAGAATTCCTATTCAACCACAATTGAGAGCTTCACGCATGGATTAACAAATTATGGGAACTAGAATGAGAATTTAGATCATCCAATCTTAATTAAATACAAACCAAAATACTCATCACTCTCTTTCAACTCTTACACCATCACATGCAATATAGCATCTTAAGTACATGATTTAGATGTGTTGAACATCTCTTCAAGCATCTAAGACTTGAACAACATCATGAATATAGAGAAATCTTCAATTACCATACCTAACACCTTCAAATCTTGCATATATAAACCACTTGATATATTGCTTCAACACACACCATCTTCTCTTCATCTAAGTCTTATCACTAAAGAAAACTTCTTCACTTAAAATGAGTAATTCTTCAAAAAATGACTACAAGGGAAAATCCATCATAGTAGATGTAGAGCCCAACGATGAATGGGAAAACCCATCATGTGATAATAATGATGTACTTAAAAACTATGTATTGAAGTGTTTGGATAGTGATCCCATATGGTATAAGATTGGGTATCTTCTCCCTCCTACTCTTGATGCTTCAAAACATAACCATGCACGAAAGTGCAGATGTCGTGTGAAGACCATCAAGATTGACAATGATGTCAAGGATCTTCAAGAGGAGTTGAGGGAGTTGCACCTAGCCCACAAGAACAATTTCATGATGTTAACTAATATTGTGAAAGATCTTGCAAAATCTGCCGCTCAAAAGCGCAAGAAGTAAATCTAAGGGCAACCATTGTGCTAGTGCATGTGTGATATGGGTGATCATCTTAGGACGGAATTAAGTTATGTTAGAATAAAATCTTGTTGTTGTGTGTTTTTCTTTTCCTAGCTTGTATTGGTCACTATCCTTGTTGTATGATCTATGCTTTTTAATGAAATTAAGTTGCTTGTGTGTTTATATGTGTGTGAACTCATGTTATAATTATCATGCTCAACAAATGGTTATTGGAGTCATATTGGACAAACATATACATATTGTTGTAAACTAACCCACGTTGCAAGTATCAAAATGGTAACCTAACCCATTTTGGACCTTCACATGTGAGGATTTCTTGGTTATTGCATGTTGTTGTGTTTTTTATGTAGCTAGGCCACCACAAAGGTGAGGCTCTTGACCCATGGATCCCCGCCTTGAAGCAAGGGGGAGCAACGATCTAGGGGGAGCATATTTGGGTGCACATACAAGCTAGCTCATTTATCCCACAGGCCTAAGTTCGAAACCTGGCTTGATTGGTAGTCCCGCCTTTTTGATTCGACAAAAGGAGGAGAAAGAAAGCAAGAGCGTGAAGACCTATTCAAGTTAAAGGCAAAGGCTTCACCAAATTACAAGGCAAGGTCAAGACGCAAGCTATACCAAAGGCGCGCTTTGTCTTCGCTACGTTTTGTAACTTTATTTGCTTTCGGAATTTATTTGTCATCATCAAAAAGGGGGAGATTATTGAGGCAACATTATCAAAATCTCCTAATGTTTTAATGATGACAAAGAAACCTTCGAAACACATAAACTAACAAATGGTAGCAAAAATTCCCCGAATCCATATCTGCTCCTGACGCGTCAACGCGTAGCTGACGCGCCATGTATGGATCGGGACGAATTTTGAAAGTCGGCTTTCCCCTTACCCGACAAATGTGGATCTTTCAATACATGTATGAATATGCTATGTGCTTAATTGAGAACACTCGAAACGATTTTTGGGATTAAAGAGATCCAACCTTTAGAACACCCGTTTGCGGGAAAACACCAACTCATGTTTTCTAACTCTCGTCTCTAGCCAAGGCTTTTCTAAACTTAGGGAGCTTATATATTTCACGTAACATCACGTGAAAGCATCCATATGCTCATATCCCGTTCTTACGTCTTCTCTAATTACGTAACGGGTTTACTCCCTTATTGGTCAAACTAATTCCAAGGTCTCTTTGCGTAAACGCATCCTTTCCCGCATGGGTTATGCTTTACATTAAGGCAAAGCACTTGACTTGTTTGTACCAAGGTGTTAGTTGAGTACTTCGAGTCGTGGAAAGTCACGAGTTATGAAACTATGGATTCTCGACGTTGTGTTACTTGGTCTTATAAGTAACCTATGATTTTCTCAACTCATAATCTTAATTGTCTAAACCTTTTCTTCTTAATGACAATTAGATTATTTCTTAATCCTTTCCTAATCTTTTCTTAATCTCATTTTCACAAAAGTCAAACCACCAAATCTCCCACAATCCTTCCCAAAAATCCTTTCCCAACAACCTTTTACATATTCCCTTACACCACTTACAAAAGTGTACTCTTGTCTCCTCACAAACTCCCACACAAGATTCCCCTTACTTTACCAACTTCACATACACTTCCTTATACACATACATACACTCTTTTCTACACACACACACACACACATCCTTACACATACATACTCACATACACACACCTTTACATTCAAAATACACACACTTCACTCACATACCTCCCTTCACACACACAAGGCTCCCCATCCAATCAACCTTACATATTCCTTACACATACAACTCACTCCCTATACACATCCCATCCTTACAACACATATCTTATACTCCCAACATCTTTACATTCAAATTTACACACACTACTCACAACCATCTCACTCTCTACACATAAAAGGCTCCTCATCACACCCCACTTATATATTCCCTTACATAGATCTGTTCACTCTTATAGAATCCAACTTATCTCTTATATTCCTTACACACTCTTCATCTCAATCATTCATTCCCCTACAACACATCTCAACCATCCATTTCTCCTTCCTCCCCAAGAAATGAAATATCCTTTGGAATATCCTTTCTTAACCCAACCATGGTTCACTTCTAACCCAACCATGGTTAGTTCTCTACACACACACATTCTCACCCAACCATGGTTAACTCTTAACCACACCAAGGATGCACTATTCCCTTGGATATACCCTTTAACCTAACCATGGTTTATTCTCTACACACTTCTAACCTAACCATGGTTACTTCTTAACCCAACCTCTCACACTCTTCCCTATATAGGAATATCCCATGGCATATTCTCTTCTCTTTTATGCCATGTGAGGAATACCCTTTCTACCCCTACTAAATTACCCTTTCTACACTTCTACCCTTGGTAATTTGTTTTCTCATAAACACTTCACAAAATATTTTCCAAATTGGCTATTTGAGTTGGTAAACCTTATAATGATTAATGTTAAGGTTTAGTGTGAAGTACAATTGGGGGTGTAGCAAGGTTAGGTATTTATAAGGACCAACACCCAAGACTTGGGAAAAATACAACAGAGGTCCTGGCGCGTCACCCACGCGTTGACGCGTGGGCAACGCGCCAGTCTTGGTAAATTATTCCCAAGTTTGGGTCTTGGCCTATAAATACCCCACCTTGGTTCTTGTATTCCTCACCCCTTGCCATTATTCTTTCTCTCTACATTCTTTCTCTCTAATCTCTCTAATTCTATCTTGTGTTCTTAGTTAAACACACTAACATCTTTGAAAGAACACATCTCCTTGCAAGGGAAGAATCTCAAGAACTTAATCCATTCTTGTGATTGTGTTGAGGGTCTTCTTATCTTTACCCTTTCTATTACAATCGAGTCTCTAGGTTAGGTTAGGGCTTGATTGAACAAACCTTCATTCTATCATTCAATTGTTTGTAAGGTAAGTCTTTTGTCTTGGTGACCAAGCCTAGATCATTGGGGATCTAGTTGGGGTTTGATACTTCCGGTGGGAAGTGTTGGTTGTGGTCTAGGTGACCAAGTTTAAGTCGAATCACGAAATTCTTTAGGGTGGTTTCCGAGGGCGGAATACCGTGGGAGTAACTCCTTCTTTGTGAGCATCGATATTGGCGAATATCGGTGGAGTGAATTGTAACGGTTTGTAATCCACCGAAAGGATTATACTAGTGAATAGTATCGGTGTCGTGGATTTGCAACTGGACGTACGGATGGTATAAACCCCCCATCCCCAACCAGTAATATCGTGGTGTTCTTTACTTCCTTTATATACTTGTGGTTGTGATTGTGTTGGTGTTCGCTCTTACTTAGACCACTTGGTTTTCTTCAAGGCTTAAAGTTTTTAAGCGTGCTAAAAGCTAAGGAAATCGTATTCACCCCCCCCCCCTCTCTACGGTTCTACAGAAGATACTGTAACTTATGATAATATCTTAGATATTACAACTATAATCATATATTGGTCAGAGTAAAAAAATCATTTGACTAAGGAATTCTTAGCATATTTCTATTAACTTTATTAACAGATTGGTCTTACATTTGACCAAATCATTTAATTTTTTATACTAATTTGGCTTATATAAAAAAGATTTCTGTATCATTGTATCAGTGATATTATCATAATATTACATCTCATCCCACCTCAACTCCCTTCTATATTTGGAATATCCTATTTTCCTCACCTCTTTTTACTTTTCTCTTTGTATCTTCTGTACCTCTGTGTTAAAAAAATGTCTTATAGCCATAGCTATTCCCAAAACTCTCCAAGCACAGATAGCTATGAGGTGCTAAATGAGCGTTCCGTTAAAACATTACAAGAACGTTCTTTTAATGTTTTGGTTGTTGGTGAAAAGAAGGATGACGTGTATGCCATTGCTAGCTTACTACAGTCTCATTCTTATCAAGGTAAGAATCACCTTAACCGTTGTTTTTTCAAAAAACTTTAAGATTTGTTGAAAGCATTTCATATTGAAGCATCATTTTCATTTTGTTCTAATATATGCAGTGTTATATTATTGATAGTTAACGGCATTTGCTTCATTCAAAATTAAATGCTAAAGTTGATTAACCTTTATTTGTATATTAATTCTTTCGATTTACATAGAGGTTTAAGGCAAGCGAGCAAAAAGCTTGTTGATTAAATGAGTGCCATAAACTCTTCCAGGATGGTCTAATTCAACCAGACTTCCTTCATGTGAAACTCCAAATAATTATGAATTTAGTTTCACCTTAAAAAGTCATACACGGTGATATACTATTTTTAGATTGTAATAAATTGTATGCTTTAATCCAAAAGTTAAGATAGACATATTTACTAGTTATAACTCCGTACACATACGGGTGGTTTGGTAGTAAATATAATTTAATTTGAAGCTTGTGCTTCTATTTTGATATTTATAATCATGCGTATATGTTGTTTTTGGATGTGGATTGTAAATTGAGTTATCCTAACATAATCTTCAGAGAGGAAGACTATGAATACATATCATAAGTCATTGCATTATAAATTCGTGTGTAAGCTCTTTTTTATATTACTTAAAAAGTAATACTAAAGAAGTTGCTCGTATGAAGTCATGAAAATCATAGGATAGCCCAGGTTTTGGGATTAGAAGTCGTTAAAAATTTTGCTTCATTTTCAGTATTTATAACCCCCTATGTATACGAGGTTCTTGGTATTAAAAATTATGTTAATTAAAATAACGGTTTCTTTTAGAAATTATTTGGTTAAGGAGAATCTGTTCGATTTTGAAACTTTTCAAAGATTATGAAACATAATAGTTTTACACATAACTCTAAAAAAGATCGATTACTTTTCAAAAGTTTGGACTTAATTGTAGATCTCATTGATCAATAGGAACGTAACGTTGGAATGTAACATTACAGTAACAAAAAAATTCTACATATGATTCCAAGACAAAAAAAAATTAATTAGCAATTTTGACTAAATTGAAAACAAAATTTTGATTTTTACTGGCCAATAAGCTCAATATACACGTGTCCTCGATAAATAAATGCAATGCGTCTATCTATTGTATTCATGTTGGAACTCGTAAATGGTTTAGACACATAAAAAAAGGAAACGTCGAGTTTATTAAATTAAAAATCACATTTAGTTTATGGTAATTTACATGTTTAATTAATGTGCATAAAATGCATTTTCTAACTTAAAATGAAAGTTCGAGTTTAGTTAAATAGTTAATAACTTAAATTTAATCAGCCAAAAAAAATATGAGTCAAAATAATATCTTCTTCAAATACATGCATATGGCTTTAAAAGCCCCTACGGATGCGGAAGGTTTGTATATGCATATTTTGGAAATTTCATCCTATATATAGTCTTACACTTACCATTTTCAATTAATAGATATATTATATCATTTCTTATGTTGCTCTTGTTAGTTACATAGTTTTGGTTGTTGGTGAAAAGAAGGATGACGTGTATGCCATTGCTAGCTTACTACAGTCTCATTCTTATCAAGGTAAGAATCACCTTAACCGTTGTTTTTTCAAAAAACTTTAAGATTTGTTGAAAGCATTTCATATTGAAGCATCATTTTCATTTTGTTCTAATATATGCAGTGTTATATTATTGATAGTTAACGGCATTTGCTTCGTTCAAAATTAAATGCTAAAGTTGATTAACCTTTATTTGTATATTAATTCTTTCGATTTACATAGAGGTTTAAGGCAAGCGAGCAAAAAGCTTGTTGATTAAATGAGTGCCATAAACTCTTCCAGGATGGTCTAATTCAACCAGATTTCCTTCATGTGAAACTCCAAATAATTTTGAATTTAGTTTCACCTTAAAAAGTCATACACGGTGATATACTATTTTTAGATTGTAATAAATTGTATGCTTTAATCCAAAAGTTAAGATTGACATATTTACTAGTTATAACTCCGTACACATACGGGTGGTTTGGTAGTAAATATAATTTAATTTGAAGCTTGTGCTTCTATTTTGATATTTATAATCATGCGTATATGTTGTTTTTGGATGTGGATTGTAAATTGAGTTATCCTAACATAATCTTCAGAGAGGAAGACAATGAATACATATCATAAGTCATTGCATTATAAATTCGTGTGTAAGCTCTTTTTTATATTACTTAAAAAGTAATACTAAAGAAGTTGCTCGTATGAAGTCATGAAAATCATAGGATAGCCCAGGTTTTGGGATTAGAAGTAGTTAAAAATTTTGCTTCATTTTCAGTATTTATAACCCCCTATGTATACGAGGTTCTTGGTATTAAAAATTATGTTAATAAAAATAACGGTTTCTTTTAGAAATTATTGGTTAAGGAGAATCTGTTCGATTTTGAAACTTTTCAAAGATTATGAAACATAATAGTTTTACACATAACTCTAAAAAAGATCGATTACTTTTCAAAAGTTTGGACTTAATTGTAGATCTCATTGATCAATAGGAACGTAACGTTGGAATGTAACATTACAATAACAAAAAAATTCTACATATGATTCCAAGACAAAAAAATTAATTAGCAATTTTGACTAAATTGAAAACAAAATTTTGATTTTTACTGGCCAATAAGCTCAATATACACGTGTCCTCGATTTTCAGGGTTGATGGTAGAAAGAAATAAATGCAATGCGTCTATCTATTGTATTCATGTTGCAACTCGTAAATGGTTTAGACACATAAAAAAAGAAAACGTCGAGTTTATTAAATTAAAAATCACATTTAGTTTATGGTAATTTACATGTTTAATTAATGTGCATAAAATGCATTTTCTAACTTAAAATGAGTCAAAATAATATCTTCTTCAAATACATGCATATGGCTTTAAAAGCCCCTACGGATGCGGAAGGTTTGTATATGCATATTTTGGAAATTTCATCCTATATATAGTCTTACACTTACCATTTTCAATTAATAGATATATTATATCATTTCTTATGTTGCTCTTGTTAGTTACTTGCATTCGCGATGCTTGTGCGGCTTTAAAATTGTTGTCGGAGAAGAAAAATGAATATGACCTCTTGCTCATAGATAGGGAGATTACTAGCATGGATATTCATACATTTCTAAGATCAGCAGATATCAAGGAATTACTATCGATGGGTGAGTTTTCAGTAGCACTGCTCTCAAATTTATACTTCAACTTTTGATGCAATTGTCGTCTAAAAAACATATTCATGTAATGTCTAACTTGATCTATATTCAAGTGATGTCCGAGGAAGATGATGAAGACTTCCTAGATGAAGCTTTGAAGAGTGGAGCTTTTCTTGTCCTGAAAAAGCCACTTACCGTCGATGTAATAATGCTTATACATCAAAATATCATCAGAGAGAAAAAGCTTAAACATGAAAAATGTAAAAACAAGACTACGTCTCATAATGTTGCCACACAAGTTCAAACTAATTTACAGGAGAGTAGTTGTGGAAGTAAAAGGAAAGAAAGAGGCTCCCCAAGGAAGGATGATATCACAAGTTATCAGTCCTCCGAGGATAATGATGTTTATGACATTATGAAGAGAAATCACATCGAGTGGACCAAGGAACTTCATACCAAATTCATTAGCGTGACAAGGCAGCTTGGGGAAGGAAGTATAAATCTCATCTTTTAATATTTGTATTTCCAATAGTTACTCTACTCATTTGTCTGTCACTAAATCATTTTGTGTTTTCGTATCAGGATGCTATCCCATGGAGATTCTTAAGCTTATGAATGTCCCTGGTCTTACAAGAATGCAGGTTGCTAGTCATCTTCAGGTTAGATTTTCATATTTAAAATTAAACAGGAGTTAGTGTTGTACCTTTTTATTTTATATTTTTGTTTAACTTGCTCAAGGTTGACTCGACCATGCCACTACTCAACAAAGATTTTGATGCAACACACAAGCTCCATAAACTTTACTACTTGTCAAATAAGGCTCACGTTTATAGACTAATTATCTTAAGACTTAGTTTCCATAGTCTCTTCATATGCTTCAAAATATGATAATTTTGTATCAACAACGTTAATCTGTTAGAAATGAGCTTTAATAATGAAAAATCCATGTGGACCAATAATCAAGTAACTTAGTCTAAAATAAGATAATTTCATACACATTTTTGAAGCTATTTGAATGGTCTTGGCACAATTTATAACCTTCCTAGAAATTTACATAATTTCTATTTTGTAACTTAGCTATCCTACTTGGAGTCTCACACAAGGTGGTGTTTGTTTTTTAAGAGGCTCTGAATCTGAATCTGAACTGCACATATGAATCGGAATCTGAGGTGTAAATGTCTGAATCTGACCGCATCTAAATGAAAAAAAAAAANAACGGAAAAAAAAAACTTATGTTTGAACTGCACATTTGCTTGCTCGTACTAATTTTTTTGGTTATTTTTCTGTCAACAAGAGGCATTAAGACACCCCTCTCAAGTATAGACCATTAAGATCTTACTGCCTCTGACCGCGTCTGAACGGGAAAAAAAACAAACGGTCTGAATGGCCAAAATGTCTGACCGCGTCTGAACGGTTCAGATTCAGAGGCTGTTAAGAGCCTCTTTTTAAAAAACAAACACAACCTTACTGTCAACTGGTAAAAAAATCAGTTACTTATCATTTTCTTCAAGTATATTATTAGTTTTATCTTCGCTAATTCTTAACAACGTCATTTTCTCATGTGCCAGAGATGTCGTCGTGGAAGATGGGAAGTTAAAGAAAAGCGACAAGTGTTAGCTCCATCAAAGAGTCGTGAAAAAGAAATTATAATAAAGCATGGACGTATGCCATCAACAAGTGAAGATAGGAGTAGTAAGATTTATGATCTTACTTTGTCATTCAAAGGATGCCACACAGAATCAAATCTCATGACTAATCAAGCTGTGAGAGGTTCCCCAGTGATGAATGGGTCTAGTCCCCAAAACATTGCTGGACAAGGTTCAATTCATGATACCTATTCATCAAACCAACAAGAAGCATATAATGGGTTCATCAAATTTCTATGAAATGAGTGTGGTTGATCGCACAAGATTCAAGCATATAATGGTTTCATTATACAATTTCGAGACAAGCATATGAAGGACCTTTGTTAGAACCAATCTTAGTTTTAAAAGTTACATCGATATGAACCGTAATAACTTTAATTTGAGTTCGTGAATGCTCTAGACTTTTGGCAAGTATTATCATTTTGATATTTTTCTTTTTTTAGTTTTCTTTACTTCATATGTCCTTACTATATGTTAATACAAATAATGTCAAAAACATCATTTGCATTTTTCGGTCTCTTCTAGTTTTGATAATCACAAAATACAAACACACGTTACATAAAACTACGTTTAATAAGTTTTTGATCGTGAAAACTCGTTTTCGTTTCCAACATCACTTAAGGTATGTACAAATATCTACCAACTTGTGTATGTGATCAAAGGACTTATTTTTCACCTAAACTTTACATTTTCATCTCACAAAATATTTTTACAAAAGTATTTTTGTATGATTTAAAGAAATGTTTTATTAAGAAAATGTTTTCAAATTTCAAACTCATAACAGCCATATTTCCCGCTCAAAACTGACAGAAATTTTTCACCAGATAAGTTTTCACCATGTCAGGACAAAAATGGGAGCGTATGTCGGGACGGTCCCTTAAATAGGGTGGCGGTCCCTTATCGATACGGGACCGTATGGTGTTTAAGGGACCGTGATCTCTCTCCTGTCGTCTATAAATACAGAACTGTTGTTTTGCTGAAAACTGCACCTCTTGTGTACTGAAACTTTCTGTATTGCAAAATCCTTTCCAAAACATAGTCTTTGATCACATTATCGGGTTCTAAGTTGTTTACAAGTGATCATACTCATCATCCTTCCATAGTGCAAGAGAAGAACATTCGTTGTAGTCAAGAGACGAAGTGTTAAAGAAGAGTCATACTCATTGTTGCGGATTTATCATTACTTTCATTCATTAATTCTTGTATGTAATAGGACTTGAGTGCAAGTCTTATATTGTGTATTGTGTTAGATCGTGCCATCGTGTTGGTACGAGGTGTGAAGCCACGTGGGCTTTGTTATATTGGTTCTAGCTAGGATTAGGACTCGACATTCCGCTTAGTGTCGTTAAACTTGGTGTAAGCTTGTGTAAGGTTTGTTCCGCCATAAGGGAGCATGTTAATATAGTTTTTGTGAAACTCTCGAGTGTGAGACTCGAGGAGTGGAGTAGGGACGAAGGAGTGAGCTTCGTGGCCGAACCACAATAAATCCGCGTGTCACGGTTTGATCTTTCCTTGCTTTACTTTTATTTACTTACTTGTTATTGATTATATTTGTTGTTATTTCGAGTTCACATAAATATCAAATCAAACATTTTTCATAAACACTACTTGTAAATTAAATTTTTTAAAACGAAATTAATAACTGTGAAACTATTAACCCCCTCCCCCCTCTAGTTTCTACAATTGGTATCAGAGTCAGGTTACTCAAGACTTTATAAAATATACTGTATTTTAAAATTTGAAACGATCAATGGAATTTGAAAAATATCAAGAAGGGCAATCTATGCAAAGACCACCATTCTTTGAAACCGATAGTTTTATTTATTGGAAAACTCGATTCGAAACGTATGTGAAATCAAAAGATCTTGATCTTTGGCATGTTATTACTATGGGTGACTTTAAACCTATCGAATATAACCCGGAAACCAAACAAAATGAAGTTGTTTCTTATGATAACCAAAGTGATAATCTTAAAAAAAATTGGCTAAAAATGATGAAGCAAAAATGGTTATTCACAATGTTTTACCCAAAAAGGAATTTCAAAGAATTTTCATGTGTAATACGGCTCAAGATATTTGGAAAACTTTGTTGGTTACTCATCAAGGTAATAATCAAGTCAAAGATAACAAGATCGAGCCTTTGGTCCAACAATATGAACAATTCCTCATTCCTGAAGACGAATCCATAGATAGTGCATTTGCTAGATTTAACACCATTATCACGAGTTTAAAAGCACTCGATGAAGGCATTTCTATCAAAAGTTATGTTAGGAAATTTCTCCGGGCTTTACATCCAAAATAGAGAGCAAAGGTCATGGCGATTGAAGAACCAAAGACTTGGCATCTCTATCATTAGATGAGCTCATTGGAAACTTGAAGGTCCATGAGTTAATCATCAAAAATGATTCCGAGATTGTCAAAAGCAAAGTGGAAAGGAGATCCATTGCCTTGAAAGCTAAAAAGGAGTTAAGTGATGATGAAGACTCAAGCTCGGAAAATGAAGATGAAGAATATGCTCTAGCCGTTAGAGATTTCAAGAAATTCTTCAAGCGAAGAGGAAGATTCGTAAGACAACCACGAGATGAAAAGAAAGCACCTCCAAAAGCTCGTAAAGATAGATATAGCAAGGGAGAGAAAAGATGCTTCGGGTGTCGCGACACAACACACTTAGTTGGAGATTGTCCACACCAAACAAAGGACAAGAACCAAACGGCATATGTAAGCGGTGCTTGGACTGATAGCGATGAAGATGACTTGTCTCATGGCCGGATCTTCAAAAGAGTTATGTATGGAAACCGACAACTATGATATCTGCTCGTTAGATTCACTTAACCTAGACAACGAGTATGATAAAATTTGTATACTAAGCCAAAAGATTATTTCGAAAAACAAATCCTTAAAAACGGCTAAATCAAAATTGGAAAAAGAAATATTAGAATTAAAAGATAAACTTTCTAAGCTTGAGAAAGGAAAAGAAATCGATTCGGAATGTAAGTCTTGTGAAAAGCTTAAAATCGAAAATGAGGAGCTCAAAGAGGAAGCCTCAAAATTAAGTAAATTTGAAAAGAGTACTCATACACTAAAACAAATAATAGGAGCTCAAAAGGTTTCCGATAATAAAACCGGTATAGGATATAACTTTGCTGGGGCATCTACTAGTATATCAAAACAAATAAAATTTGTGAAACCTCAGTCTGAAGGATCTACTAGTGGCGGTCCCTCAAATCCACCAGACGGTCCCTTATCTATAAAGGACCATCCGATAGATAAAGGACCGTCTCCAGTAAACAAGGTCGTGTTCGTAGCTAAACCAATCCTTGATTCTGATCCAAAACAATTAACCGTAATGAATTCAGAAATACCCATTGCTAGTGTAAAAGAGGTAAAGCAATTCCATAAACCAACACCAAAACCTGGATTAGGATACAACAAACCAACCATAAGATCTAGATCTTCACCTCCTAGAAAAACAAATGGACAAACTGAAACAAGAGTAACTAGAAATCAAAATTATCATAGGAATAATTGTAGGATACTAGTTAACATCACAAACACAAATATACTTGTGGTTTGGCTCGTTGAAGGTAAGAAAGAAAGAAAGAAATTCTAGAGAGAGAAAGTTAGAGAGATAAAGTTAGAGAGAGAAAGTTAGAGAGAGAAAGAGATGAAGCCTTGAGAGAAAACCAAAAAAAAGAAAATAGAATTATGAGAGAAGGCTTACCCTCTCCAAGGATGGAGAGGGGTTTATATACATGGGTTTTGCCACTTGGGCGTGCCACTTGGGCTGC
>LBNU01006763.1:38341-50633 GCA_014162995.1 Artemisia annua | reverse complement strand
GATATAACAGGTGGGAAGTGATGCAGCATGTTGGGAGCAAAACTTTCAACTTCGTATTCCACCAGACGACGATTCAGGTGAAACAATAGCATTTCTTATACGGAGACATGGGAACGGACAACACCATACACCAACCTACATAAGAACACAAGACGAAAGTATTTCAAACCTAAAATTGGGATCGCACGTGTACATTGAAGCATTAGGTGATAAACCCGCCTAATTTCCCATATAGGAGGATATATAAAGCTACGGCGTGGTCACTCTGGATATGGGACATTTCTTTAACCAAATCGAAGCCCGTGGCTTCGAAAGTCCCTTACCATGTTTGTATGGGGAATCATGAATATGACTTGGCCGATGAACCGGTGGAAACCAAGGACTGGGCCTATGTATCTTTTTGGAAAGGACGGGGGTGGTGAATGTGGAAGTACCATATAGGGTTTGAAATTCAATCATGGCAGGGAACTCGTCGGAAGCCGACCGGGGTCAAGGGCCCCAGCGACCCGAAAAACCTTATACTACTCATTTTTGATTTCGAGTTGTTCATTTTGTTGTATACTGTCGACCGAAACGAATTTTTTAAAAAGTGGAGTAAACAATACGATTTCTTTTTAAAGAAGGATTTGGAGTCGGTTGACCGGGGCGTCAAAACGCTTTTGTCGTGTTTCAAGGTCATTAGGACCAAGTACCACTACAAGCAACGAGTGATCGGGACCGCCCGATAAGGATAAAATGCTCGAGCATTTGGAACCCTATGTTTGGTGGACAATAAATAACCATGGCCCTTTGGGGCATGTTCATAGGTACGAAACGTTTTTGTCCAATAAAAAATTACACTTGTGGGAGTGGAGCCAGTACATGTAGTAATTGGGATGGCGGGCGCTTAGTGGCAACCTACTTGGGAGCGAGGATCTAACCACCCTTACATGCAGTTATTCCACACAACCAGCCCGCTCAATAATACGAGGTGTTGATTTTTGGTTTATACAAACTCACTGCAAACAAAGAGAGTAACATTAACTTACATCGGAAACCATGATGGAGAGGTTCATGACGCAGTGGGGAGATCATGGCATCTGGAGAAGTCATAAATGGTAATGCATACTAATGTAATCGCTAACGATGGTACAGACAACAATGATGGAAAGGGTACAGGAAAGGAAAACATCAGTTTTGTGGTACGTTAAAGGTGTTGGTGTTTTATTATTTAGTCTTATAGTAGGTTATATCCTTGGACTCATGTCTCGCGCAAGAAAGTTTGTTGTCACAAATAAGGAGATGGACTCCGCTTCAAGACATCTGAAGAAGCATGATTCTTTGATACAGCTTTTTTTTGCTGTTGTACCTAAGTTATAGTCTTATAGATTATTAGGATATAGTTTAGGATAAAAACAGTTTTGATTTGTTTAATTGTTTACTTTGCATACCGATATTGTTCACGACATATGTGTAGATATATAATCGTTGTGTACCTTATTAATAAAAGTGGTGGTTTTGAGGGCCAGAAATGCCCGATGAAAGCTTCGTCCTTTCCTGCTAGCTCAATTACAGTTAAGTTATTCATGCTCAAATGGTAACGAAACTAACGATATCATTGTTTCAAAGACTTAACTCTCGGTTAATTATTCCGCCGATTCCAGTGTTCCCTAGCAAATGTCTTGTTCATTATCTAACTTGTGTTACTAGGATAGATGTTCAACTTTTCATCATCCCTTTCGGGGGATGGTCATTTACTTGTTCTTTAAGCGAGAGTTTTACCTGTTTTGAATGTAGTTTATCTTACCTCAAGTAAAAGGGTATGATTGTCTTACATCCCTAGTTCCTTCTTAACTTGAGTATTCTTAATGGGCAAAATCTTATATTAATGGCAATCATACTTGGCCACAAAATGTGGACTTTCGTGGTACTGAATCAAATAACATCTCTCTCTTTTTTAAATCGTAAAGGGTTAATGGCATGTAATAGCTACATACTTTCCCACTTGTGCCATTATCAGATACCAACCCAAAATATTACAAGAATACCCTACAAACTTTCATATTTTTGTGTAGATATCATCATTTGACCTACAAAATTGGGTAATCATATTCCGGTCATCTTCTCCACTTCTTCCGGCCACTTTTCTGGTAATCTTTCTGCAACTTACATATAACACGTTATTTTTTGACGTTATTTTCTTTTTGAAGTTATTTTTTTCCCCACATTTATTAGCAAAACAAACATATATACTACTTTTACAGCTATGAAAATAGAGATCTGATTCTGATTATCCTTTTTACGATCTTTGAAAGATGATAAAATAGAGAATTGGCGTTATGCCAACACCCATGTGATTCTGATTCTGATTCACCTAATGTACGGCTCTTTAATCAAAATTACAACAAAATAGAACTTTATTTTGTTTGTTCCTATGAAATACTTACTCTCCAAAATAGAATGCTCTGTAAATAAAAAAGAATACAGATTATTTTTGTTGTGTAGAATGTTTTACGAAGTGTTTAGAATTTTATTCGAGATGATGTAAAGATTTTGTTAGCTAATTTTGAGCGAGATAAGTTAGGGCAATGCTAATTTTGGTGGCGGTGGTGGTGGAGGTGGTAGTGGTGGAGGAGGAGGAGGTGGTTTACGAGGGATTTTGATCGGGTGGTGGAGCCGGTGAAGGTGGCGGAGCGGGGTATGGTGGTGGTAGCGGAGGAGGTGGTGGAGGTGGAAGTGGAGGAGGAGGAGGTGCACATNAAAAAAAAAAAAAAAAAATCCACGTATTTAATTTTAACCTGTTTAGCCGGTTGCCAATCATGCCACGTAAGCAAAAGTATGATAATGAAAAAAATTTATAAAGTTTGTAGGGTATTCTTGTAATATTTTGGGTTGGTATCTGATAATGGCACAAGTGGGAAAGTATGTAGCTATTACATGCCATTAACCCAATCGTAAAAGTATTACTAATGAGCAGACAGAAAATTTCAGACAAACTTGACTATAAGTTGGATACTAATGGGTTGTTTGGGATTAGTTATTCCAAACTGGTTATCTGCTTAAAGATTAATCAGGCATCAACCTACTTATTTATAAGTGCTTATTTGCTCCAAAATAAATAGATACATAGTTTTATCAAAGCATTCAAAACTGCTATTCAGCCTTGAAAAAAAGCAAATAAGCCCTTAAATAAGTAATCGCATACACCCTCTAAACAAAATTGTATTAATGTTACAACAATGAATCTGTGCTATTACAATTTACTAGCCTCTTTACAACCAGTAAACTTAATAATGCACAAATTCATCTCCAAAGTAAAGGGTAATTTGCTAGGTAACATTGAAAATGGAAAATAAAAATTTATTATGGTACATTCATAAAGGAAGTGTTCGTTGCTAAAATCTACGTCGGCTATAGAAAAGGCTGGGGGAAATAAAATGACACAGATTAGTTTTGCAAATGGAACAATTTATATTCTTTGTATCTACTCTAACTATGCACCTAACTGAACAAGACAGTTCACCACATTCTTAAGTTTTGAAAAGCTTACATCTCACTACCATAGCTTGAAAATGCCATCAAGCAAACTATGCAAGACTGTAAACGTTTTTTGGTTCAAAGCCCATAAATCAAGAAACAGAACCCTATGTATTGTAATTTGACTTGGTTGTGGTTTTAAATCTTTCAAATTCTTTTGAGATCACATATTTGGATCAAGTACAACTTGCACAAGTCGGCTAACACACACCTTCAAGTCCTGGCATTCTAGCCGTTAAAGTGCAGACGTTCAAAAATAACATGGTATCGGAAACCTAAAAGTTCAAATCCAGCATGCTGTAATGCTAACATTGTTCAATGGACTATAAGGGTACATTATAGTTAGTACAAAATCAACAAAAGGCTTACCCCGATGGCCTGACATACTAATAAAAGTTCATATGCCCCTTCAGTTCTGTAACAAAGCCAGATACTCCATGAAGGGGAGACAATTAGGGGCTAGAAGTGGTTGATATATTAAAGTTCTAGGGGTGTTTGACATTGCATCTTGTAAATGATTTTGTGATAGGGATAATCAGCTAAAATAACCAGCTGTAACGAAACGAAGAGATAGTGTTTGAACAAATTTATGTTGTTTGATACTGTGAAAATCAGAAGCCGTTAGAATCATCCTGCTAGAGCTGCTCCTAAACTAATTATCCAAGATTTATGACACATAATCAAATTACATAGCGGGTGATATTGGGGTTGCCAATTAAAATTGCTAATGCTTTTCGCAAAATCAGACGACAACGAGTTTGGAATAAGCAACTCTAAACATTCAAAGCTGCTTACGTCATCATCAATTTATCAGATAAGCAGTTTGAAACTTTGAATGACCAAATCCCAAACACCCTCAAAACTTTTTCTCTGCTCTATCAAAAAACACAATTAGTGGATAACCATTTTCGGAGAGCAATCCAAGACACCCCCTAACTACAAAAATGGGAAGTGTCCCTCATAACAAAGGTTACGTCTAACAAACTACTAGTACTTTCTATTATACACGACTCCCTTTAGATTCTATATCCGAAAACCAATCATTTAATCAATCTCAACTACATTGACACCAAACATGACCATTAACAACACAATCCGAAAAAACATGTTACCTCATAAAAGTACCTCTTTCCGGGCTCCAAATCCACCATAACCCCATCATGTATAAACCCGGGATCCCTCCATCCTAAACTACTATTCGCCGGTGCATGACACATATCCTCCCTCTCATACCGCCCCACCCGACTTCCCACGACCCGACCCATCCGACCCGAATCCAACCCATATCTCACAAATCTCTCCCTCCCATCACCACTCACAAACATCACCCTCATTTCACCCACCCGACCCGTCAACGCCAAATGCACCTGATCCACCCCATGACCCGACCCATGACCCGACCCAACTTTTATCTCCTCACTTTCTGCCAACAAATGCTTGGGCTGAGGCAACGGGTTATGATCATGATCCAATCGGGTCGGTATGATCTCAGACTCGCTCCATCTAAAGACCCGAAACTTGTACCCGGATCTCAAGTTAACCAAAGGGAGTTCGACCCGACCCGACCCGGATCCCCAACCGGGTGACGTGTTCAAGTAAAGGTACCCAATATAGTCACGTAAAGATGAGGTGGGTGGTGAGTAGATACCAAGCCAGTCGAGTTTTGAAGGTGAGTCAACTTGTGACCAGGCTATACTGACTGAATTGCTGTTGTTTTTAGATTTAGTGACTGAAATTTGTGTCGCTGAGATTGATGAAAATGTGATGATGATGAATATGAGGATTGGAATAAGGGGGGTGTTTGGATTCATGGTTTGTGATTTTGATAATGGTGGTCTGATTAGTTTTGATGAAATTTTTTTGATGGATTTGTGTTTTGAGTGGAGTTTAAGGTAGATTTTAGATTTTTAGGGGGGGTGTTTGGTTAAGGTTTGTTGGTTTGTCGTATTCGAAGACAAAAGTGAGAAGTTGAGATGTGGTTTGTGGTGATTGGTGATTGGTTGGATGCATAGATTGGTTGTACTGTCAAATATAGTAGTACTGACCTTTATAAATTTTGTCGAATTGTATTGGTATGGTACTATGGTATACGGAGTATTTAAAAAAGTAGAGTAATATTGTATCGGGCAAAACGAAAAACAATTTTTCAGCTTGTGACTTAGGGTATGTTTGGCAAAACTAGATGTTGCTGGTGCTGATGCTGGTGCTGTTGCTGGTACTGATGCTGGTGCTGGTGCTGATGCTGAAAAAGATTAAAATTGTAGCTGTTTTTTTTGCAATAGTGCTGGTGCTGTTGCTGAAAAAGATTAAAATCAGTTAATTTATGAAAAATAATCTCCATAATCTTTTAAAAGCTGGTTCTGATAACTTATTTTTTGGGAACTTATTTTTCTAAAATAATTCATAATCTTAGTTTGCCAAACAAAGATTATTTTTTGATGAAAGCTTATTTTTCAAAAAAATAATCTTAAGCCTCCATAATCTTCCATAATCTCTCGCCAAACATAGCCTAAGAAGTTAGGTACCAAAATATTTAGTAAGAGCTTTGTTATAATCTTTTATTAAATTCTTCTACATATAACAACATTAAATAGTTTTTTTTTTTTTTTTTTTTTTAAATTCTTCTACATATACAACATTAAAAGTTTTTTTTTTTTTTTTCATTCATTCTCTCTCGTCTTTGGTGTACTTTTGTGTGAGTCGCCGACTCTTTTTCTTGAGGGCTATTGACAAAAAAATGATCCAATCATTGTGTGTATTTTGTGACTATTCTGCCATGTAAATATCATTTTACCTTTTAAAATTTGAAAAAGCTTAAGGGTAAAATGATCACAAAATACACACAATAATCCGAATTTGAAAATTCAGTACACATAATAAGAAAAAAATTGGCTACACACAATCACAAAATGTGTCAATTTCGATGCATTTTTTATTATTTGACCTTTTCTTGAGTCCTATGTTTGTTTGTTTTTTTCGTTTTTTTTTTTTTTTTTTTTTTTTTTTTTTTTTTTTTTTTTTTTTTTTTTTGTGCTTTGCTTAACACACAAACCCAACTAAAAACATACAAAGCCAAATAAAGAAATGGGCAAATCTTTTTCTTTAGATTTTTGTGGAGAGTAATTCTTTTGCTCGGATAATTTCCGGTTTTTTTTTTTTTTTTTTTTTTCCTCGCTTACACACAACCCAACTAAAAACATACAAAGCAAACAAAGAAAATGGCCAAATCCTTTTTTTTTAGATTTTTGTGGAGAGTAATTCTTTTGCTCGGATAATTTCCGGTTTTTTTTTTTTTTTTTTTTTTTTTTTTTTTCTCGGCTTAACAACAACCAACTAAAAACATACAAAGCCAAACAAAGAAAATGGGCCAAATCCTTTTTCTTTAGATTTTTGTGGAGAGTAATTCTTTTGCTCGGATAATTTCCGTCTCGTCTTTTAGTTTTTTTTCCATCACTTTAAAACGTGTATCAGATAAGGTATGACATGCGGCAACTTATAAAGATTTCAAAGTGATTGACTACTAGACATCTAGACTACTTGGTGATGTTTTCTTGGGAAAACGTAGTGATTGAACTGATTTAGATAAAAATTTATTGAATTAAAAGTTGTGTCATATGTACAGAAGTTTAAGAGTGACTCGATAAAAACTTGAAACAAACCTAGCTTAATTAAGCTCAACGTGAACACAGTTTGGGACATATTAAGTAAGCGGGTTCGAGTTTGTGTTCAAGCACAATACCTAAAGCTCGATTATACTTGCGAGCTTAAACGAGCTTTTAAACTTGATTATACCCGTGAGCTTAAACAAGCCTTAACATATATATTATGGATATGTATAAATGTGTACTTGTGTATACATAATATAAACGAACTCAAACCTAGCATGCTTAATATATACATCGAGCTCGAGCCGACTGCCAAGCTTAATTTTGTTTGGAAACATCACAAAACACCAATCAAGCCCAAACTTGTAATATATATTGTATTATGAGTCGAGCTCAAGTAAAAAACATAAAGCTCAAAATGAGTCGAGTTTGAGCTTTTGAAAAATTTAATGAGTTGAGCTTGAGCTTTGGCAAGCTCCAAGTTGTGACTATCAAATGCCAACTGATTAATTATTGAATCTGTCAACTGCTCTAAGCCAAAATTTTGATGGCAAGGCTACTGGTCAGAGTGTTGGTGGCATGAGGTTTTGGTGTAGAATGTAGAGACTCGATTCGGTTCTTGCATGAATCTTAGGTTAACTTTGGGATCCTAGAGTTGAGATAACTTTGCCAATAATTATTAAAAATATAGCTTTACAAACTAAATTATGAACAAGTTCAGTTTTTTATTTTTTTATTACTATTATTATTTATTATTATTATTATTATTATTATTATTATTATTATTATTATTATTATTATTATTATTTTAAGTTGGTTTTTTGTTTAGTTTCTGTTAGTATGATTCACCAAAGACCAATGACTGAAAGTGTGCCCGTGTTAAGACTATAAGGGAGCTAAGTGAAAATATAAAAATCAAGGTTGTACTGTAACAGAGTTTTTACTATTATTTTTCTTTTATTATTGTGTGTGTAATAGGTGGTGTTTATTTTCAAAAAAAAAAGCCTCTTATAGCCTATTGCTCTGTCTAATTCAAACGCGCTCAACCATTTGGCCTAATATTTTTTTTTAATTTTTTTTATTATTATTATTATTTTTAATTATTTTTGTTATTTTTTTGCTTTAGTATTTTTCCTATGGTTCTTTTTCTCATTTTGTATGATACTTTTTCTCGATATTTACTTTAATATTGATAGTACATTTATGAGAATCACCCCAAAATTTTAAACAAATACTGTTCAAGATAATAATGATAGTGATGTTTAAACACTTGAGAATTTTTCTAAGAATAATAATATACAACTAGTTTGTGAAATTAAATTGTGGCATATGTACTTTAAACACGAGCTTAAATTTTTTTCATTAAAAAAATATTTTAATTGTTAATTGACAATGTTAAGCATACGATGAAATATTTCTTTTTGCAAACTTATCATTGTAAAGTAAAATGACAGTGACAATTTGTGAGTTGATGTGAATTTTCATCCACATGGGAGCACAACAAATCGACAACATATGACTAATTTTCGAGATTAAATTACGACATAATGTTCTTAAATATTTTGTTTAAGACATTTTATTTTCATGTCGCTATTATGTCATTTTTTTTTTTTTTTACTCAAATGCTCCATTTAATGTTTAAATACATCTATGTTTCACACGAATAAAATTGATTTATACATATATCATTAAGACATTTAAAAAAAATCATTTTGATTCAAATTTACACATTTACGCCTAAGATTCAGATGTGCGAATAAGATTTAGAGCCTCTTAATAAACAAACAACACCTTAATTAGTTTTTTATTGTGTTTTTTCTCTTCCACTTTCCAATACTTGCTAGGGTTTGTGTTTTTTGTAATTTTTCTTTCTTCTCTTGTATGTTTGAACTTAAAACATCATGTTATACCCTTCTAGTGCTGAAATGAACTTATAGAAAAATAAAAGGAATGGTTGGTTGAATTTTTACATAATAATATGTGAGTCTTTAGTGTTTTTTTAATAAAGTTTACGATATTGTCATGTTTCACGATGTGAACGGGCATTTTATTAAATATGTCGTTAAGATAAAAATTGTTACCTATATCGCCTATGGAGGAGGCGTGTGTTGTTGAACATGACCAATTGACCATAGATGAATATCAACGAGTGAAGCTGTCAATTGCTCCATACCAAATTTTGTAACTTTTGTTTTTCATATATAAATCCTTAGAGGACAGCCAAACTAGGAAAACATTATTCGTGTTTCCTGTTTTAAGCTTGTTGGTGAGTCATTGTCTACCCCATGATTGACTAATCTGCTTACGTGCGTTGTGGAAGAAAGCTCGTTACTTAATACTGCTACACATGCACTCAAGGACATATCTTCCAGGGAAGTCTATGGCCCCCTTTAAATTTGAAAATTCTCTTATATGTACTTCAACAATTTATCATTTGTTGAAGTAAATGATATACAATTCGGATTCCATAATAAGTTTTTTTTTGAAGAGGATTCCATAATAAGTTAATGATATACAATTCGGATATCAATTGATATATCAAGTTTGGCGCTGTCAAACTAAATGATATACAATTCGGATTCCATAATAACTTAATTAAAGTTCTAATTAGGTACACAACACTAGTTAACAGTTAGAGAGCTAGGTGCAGTTAGAGACGAATAACACTTAATTAGTCGTATGCTACTTCGGTGTCATCTTAGTACATTCTCAAGAACACACCAATAACTAAAATATCATCCTTAGCAATAAAACCAACAACTGTTATTTGTGTCGGTGAGTCGCAAAAAACCACCAAAAATACCCACTTACTCACAAAAAAAAAAATGCTAAAGGACAAATGGTGCCACCGCGGTGCAAAACGGCGGCGCCATTAGTGCATTTTTTATATAATGACGGACGAACAACACCCTCCATCAAGCACTCTTATACGAAAAATATACACTTTTTAGAAAAACAAATTTATACTGCATTACCTACATGAATTTGACCTAAAATCGAGTGTAGTCCGTGTCACATCTGAAAACCAACAAATTACACTATTACAGTACGTTTTATAAAAAAAATCAATGTTTAAAAAAAATTTGTTTCGATAAATTTCGATTCTAACAAACACACTGTTCTTCTAGTCTTCCTATTTGATCCATTAACATCAGTATAGTAATGTTCAATAAAAGAAAGTCTTCCTATTTGATCCGTTAACATAAATGTCCAATAAAAGAAAGAATCGATAGCGATACATGCTCATGTTGCTACTTAATGTGTGTTGTCCTTTGTGATGTCGATCTTAGTCTAATAACTATCCTTCAATAATCGATGATACAGTATTAAGATGATATTTAAGGATATTGCTAAAAGTGATACTGTATATAAAACCAACTTGAGAGTAAATTGACATGATTATTTTTGTACAAGTACCTTACGTTTTCATATGTCCGTATTTTTATAAATGTTCATGTGTTGTGTACGAGTATATGTATAAGAAGGATTTGCATATGGCCCCGAAATGGTCTTTTGACCCACAAAATAGAATCAATCTCTGATTTTAACCTCACTGATATGACGTGTTGGTATTTATTCATAGATTACCAATTGAAAGAAGATGACGAAAGAAAGATAAAGAACTTAAATCGTGTGTTCCTTTGCTGTTTTTTCTTTGTTACTTTTTTTTCTTCTTTTGGTTTTGTAGTATTTTATCACGTACAATTTGCAAAGTACGACAACATTTTAGGCAAAAAAGGGTTTCTTACGAGTTACCATAAACTATAGGATTTACTTAGAGGTGAAACCTAAAACAATTGACTGAAGGAAAGAAGTTACCGTTATTCTTAATGTATTTTGTAATTTTAACGTAATTGCTGATTTGCTTCTTAGCTTTTTCGGTGCGAATGATATTAAGGAAATATTGTAATTTGTAAGTCTTGTTCGTATCTGATATAGATATTGTAATAACATTGAGGTGATTATTGTATCCCCCATGCAAAACTTAACAAAGCTTAGGATTGTCAAACTGTTTTTTGGAGAGAGATATAGACAACAAATGTGACTCGAACTCATGGCCTACAACTCTTTAAAGCGTGAAGGAACAAGCTTTGTAAGTGTGTTCATATTCAAAGTCTAAATTATCCATAATTTTAAGTTTTGAAAGTTTGTTTATATTACAACTATTTTGCTGAGAATATTCTACATAATATGAGGTACCGTAAAGCAACAGTACTTTCGTAAAACTATATATATTTCACACAATTAAACTTATTTGTGTTAAACATCACAACAACAACAACTAACCCAATTCCGCCGGAGCAGGGTATGAGGGAGGTATAATGTAAACAGATCCTACCCCTACTTCAAGATAAACCCGGGAGTAGAGAGACTGCTTCCAACGAAACCTCCGGCAAGTGCAGGTGTGCGGGTGAATGTGTTAAACATGTATCTTTCAAACTAAAATTTCAATAAATTATATCTAACTTTTCTTAGTTGTCTATTTAACCATTTAAAAAGTTATTATTTTGTCATAGGCCTGCAAATTCGAGATTGAGCTTGAGCTTGACTCGATCGCGTCGAGCTTTAATGGAGCTTGAGCCCGAGCCCAATAAACCAGCTCGAAACACATAACGAGCCTTCAAGAGCTCGAGCTCGAGCTTGAGCTTTTTATCAAGCTTTTCGAGCCTTCATGTACATATATATTTTTATTATACATATTTATGTAAATAACTTAAAGGCTAATGTGAATATTGATATAATAATAAAATCTATATCATAGGACTTTATAAACCCTAACGCTCCCGAATGTTTTCTATGAGCTCTTTACTCTTAAATTCATCACGTATTTTCTTGACTTCGTTGATGATTTTTTCTATCGAATACAATGTTCATGAATAAAATCAAGCTTTTCGAGCCAAGCCTGAGTCTTATTCAAATATTACTCGGACCGAAATCAAGCTTGTGATTCAAGCTCATCTAGCTATCGAACCTAGCTCAAGCCTATGTTATGACTTTCGAGGGGAGCTCGAGCTTGGCTTGACTTGATTACGGCTCTATTTTGTCACTCAAGCAAAATAAGTAGAGAAGTAAGGTGGTGTTTGTTTTCTCAAATAAATACATCTTAATCTGACTCATTTAAACGTGGTCATAGGCTTAGCCCAAAAAGTGTTTTTTTTTTTTTTTTTTTT
>LBNU01006763.1:7956-32367 GCA_014162995.1 Artemisia annua | reverse complement strand
TACTTGTTTTATATATTTACTTGTTTTATTTTGTTTTATATATATACTTGTTTTATATATTTACTTGTTTTATTTTGTAGAAACGTTTGAAAGCAAGTGGATGCGACGATCTTCAAGTTTATGAGACCGCCCAACTCGATATTGAGAAACACTTTAGGAAAGCTTTCGCGCATATCAAAGCGTGGCACATTCTCAAAGATCAAAAAAAGTGGCAAGAACAACCGTTGGTTGGTCAGGCTTCTGAATCCACGGGATCGAGCAAGAAAAGAAAGTCGTCGGAGTCAAGTAGCGTTCAAACCCCAACAAACGAGACGCCAATAAACGTGGAAGATTTCGACTTACCGAACCTCAACGAGAACCCAACTCCTACACGTCAACCGAGAGGCAAAAAGAAAGTGGATTCTGGAGACACAAGCCGAAGTTCGATACGTGGTACCCTTGCAAGTTACGCGGCCGAAAAGAAAAGTTTGCTCCAGTCGCAGGTTGAGATCCAAAAGAAAAAAGACGAAGAATATTTCAACTTTATGAATGGGGAGGTGATGAATCGTGACATGAAGTTTGTTATGGAGCCGCACGACAATATCCCAGACCCGGTTTTTAAGCAATTCGTCATCGAGCGGAAACGGGAGATATGTGCCAAACACGGGTGGCCGTGTAGTTTGTAGGATTTAATAGTTTTAAGTTTAGTTTTAATGAAATTTTAGTTATTTTATGTTTTTTAATAATATTATGTAACGTTTATTTAAGTTTAATGAAATTTTAGATGTTTAATAAATTTTAATTGAATTTAAAAAAGAAAAAACAAAAAAGAAAAAACAAAAAAAAAAAGAAAAAAGAAAAAAGAAAAAAAAAAAAAAGAAGTGAGTGAAGGGTGAGGGGTGTGTTGCCAACAAAATTTGAGTGAGGGAAGGAAAAAGTGGGGGATGATGTGGCATAAGGGGATTGGGTGGAAGTGAGTGAAGGGAAATGGGGTGAGGGGTGTTTTGCCAACCCCCTAATAAAACGCATATCATAATTATTTCTTGTACTATTGTCCTTGTTCTTATAAGTACTTAACATGCTTAACGCGACAATATATGCGCAAACTGGTCAAGATAGTATTTTATTTTTTTGTTTATTTTTATTTTTATTTTTTAATTTTTGTTACAAAAAATCACACAGTTTAATTAAAAAGAGACCACTGCAATTTTTCAACAACACAACTAAAATATTCTCTCACTAAATTCTATTTTAATTAATCAAAGCGTTAACTGAATAATTTTTTTGAGACATCTAAAAAAAAAAAAAAAATATGAGACTGTAATTTTGAGACAGAGAAAATATTTTTTAAAACGACAACTTTTATACTCCTATCCACCTATCTCACACATAATACATCACAGTGCCTTTAAAGAGACTGGAACCCACATCCTATAGGTTAACACTTAACACATACCGCTAGACCACATGCAACAAATGTTATTATTTTTTTATTATTAAACTATCAAAAGTCAAAACAATTAAAATTGTTAATTCCGTCTAAGACTATTTGACTCACTAAAGACATAATAACACAAATCAGAAAACTTTAAAAATAATTTAAATGACAAGATAACTCGTGAATTACTCAAGACCGATTCACAGAATACTTATAATCAGCTTGATTAAACTTAATCAAAACTCGATTTTGTAACGCTCCTACATTTATACTTTTCTTAATGAGCAATACTAGACTCACTCGCAAAATCCACACAACAAATTCACTCGCTGACGTGTCAGCGGGTGATTAGTGCATTTTCTGGCAGTTTCTCTCTCCTATCTCTTATTAAATCAATTACCCGTTGACACGTTAGCGAGTGAATTTTTTGTATAAATTTTATGAGTGAGTCTAGCATTTCTCTTTCTAAATATGTATATTTACATACATTTGTATAAATAATCAACTTGAATCGAAAGGATTGTGTCGAGCGACATTAACATCAATTTTACCGTTAAAACTTTTAAATACCGCTACTCGAGTCAAGCTCAACCTCCAAAAAGCTTTTAAACCTTTCTGTATTCGGCTCGGCTCAACTCGATTACACCCGACTGACCTAAAGGTGACATACAAAAGAGATGAAGGGTCTCATAATCAACTAACCATATAACTTAAAGGTCCCACATGTAAAACAAAAAAACACAAACACAGAAACACAAGTTAGTTAAGATCCACCGACAATAAAGTAATAAACACACTCTCCCACACTACATTCACTAACCAAATGGCGCGTGTACGTGTATCCACAGCAGTTTCATTGATTCTGCTGCTTCTGAATATTGTTGTTGATTGCAAAACGCTAAAAAGAGACGGTAATTAATAAGTAATCTTATGCATATTAATTAGTTTTAGTGTAATTAGTTTTGATTCATAATTTCTATTAGGATATTCCATCTCATTATTTGTTAGAATTCTGCTTTGTTTAACTCTATGTTTGGCGAAATGGGGTAGGGCAAACGGCACAAAAATGTAAACTAACTTGCCACTTTTTGCTTTGTTGTGTAGCTATTTTTAATTTTTCCTATTGTATACATCATACTTTTGAATTCTGTCTATTGTATGTATTTTGTGACATATTTACCCTTCTCATTTATTAACAGTCCCGTTAATAAGTAGGGGCAAAATGGTCATAAGATACACACAATAGACGGAATGCAAAAGTTTGATGTATACAATAGGAAAAATTGAAGATAGCTACACAACAAAGCAAAAAGTGGCAATTTAGTTTACATTTTTGTGCCATTTGATCTATATTATAAGCCGGAAGTAGGAGCTTATATTTTTATAAAGTTGTTTGCCGAATTAGTTGGAGCCGAAGGTTATTATTTATTAATATAAAATCGCATAAAAACATATCAAATTAAATTCACATATATTTTCAGCTTTTGCGTGATAATCCACTATATTTTGAAGGGTATTTAAGTAATTTGACTAACAATAAGCTCCCACAAGCCCGTTTCAAATGGCTTGGGCTTATGGAGGCTTATGGCTTATAAAAGCTTTCATAAGCCTGTGTGACAAACAAAGCTTATTTTAAAAGCTTAAGACCTTATAAGTCTCTATAAGCCCCGCACCAAATACATCTTTAATGTTCTATTGAGCTTATTTATTAACACACTGAAAGTTGGACAATATGTACCTTGGTTAATATTGCTATCGGTATTTTAATACTGCTAATTTGAGCTGAGATTGGAAGTATGGGTAGATCAACCGAGCTTGAGAGTTTTCTAATCGTGTTGAGCTCGAGCTTGGTACTGTATGGACTTGACTTAAATTTTCTTGACATAGTTTGCGTAATGAGGAGGAGCAGCTGACATTTTTGTGGTTCAGTTTAAGATATGTAACTTAGATTAGAGTCTGGACTAGGAATCAGACTTTTGTTGCAACAGGTAAGCATTGCTGAGCGTTTGGATGAAACAAATTGCATATGATAGGATGAAATAAGCAGTTTTAAAGATGCAATTTCAAAAGCAGCTTGAAAGTTAATTTGCTTATTCAAACTGCTTACCTTATTCTGAATATGAATATCTACCTTTATAAATCCATAAATAAGCAATGTTGCACTTTTAAACAAATGCGTATCTGATTATTGCATTTTGTTGCACATCATTGTCCGCTTCTGCTTATCTCATAAAGCATTAGCAATTTTTATACTCTTCTAGTGACACATCTCACGATAGAACATGTATGTGCTTACTTATTTGGTTTTAGTTCCTTTTTGATGTATTTTACTACTCCTAAGAAACTTAATTTGGCTTTGTGGAAATCATTTATATGCAAGCGGACAATTAATATTCCTGGAGTGAATTAACATTTGATAAGAGTTTGTGTTTCACTGTAGTGAAAGCTCTCAACGAAATTAAAGCATCTCTTGGATGGAGAGTGGTGTATGCATGGGTCGGAGATGATCCTTGTGGAGATGGTGATTTGCCAGCTTGGTCTGGAGTCACTTGCTCCACACAAGGTGACTATAGAGTAGTTACCGAACTGTAAGTATAACTTCATGGTGGATTTTTAATTAATTATACCGAATTACAGATCTGTACGATTGATCTAAATATTTCTATATTGGACCCCAACTATGCTTTTACAGGGAAGTATATGCTGTGTCAATTATCGGGCCTTTTCCTACTGCTGTAACTAATCTTCTGGATCTTACTAGGCTGTGAGGCTCTTTTTCCTACTTTTTTTAAACCTGTATTTGTTGTTCGATTACATCGGTTTAACGGTGAATTGTTGTGAAATAAACTATATTTTCTTTTTCTCTTGGCAGGGATCTTCACAACAATAAGTTGACAGGACCAATTCCACCTCAAATCGGGCGTTTGAAGCGTCTTAAAGTACTGTATGATTCTTTACTTTATTCATTAGCATTAATCATTTTGTAGTTCATACGTATATTGGTAGTAAGTGTCATATTACTCCCCAACGGGCATAATTCTTCCATCAATTTCGTGAATGTTTCATCCCGTCTGGATTATTCTGACATTATTTTGCTGTTAAAAGACATGTTTTTATCTCCTCTTAAACTTTATATCTCAACTTGTGACATATACGTCAGCCATCAACTAAATCCTTTCTTTCTTTTTTGCTAAATACAGTTAATACTTAATACATACATTTATAAAATGAAGACTCTGTTTGGTTTTCACAGTCTTTTCAGAAGAAATGATTCTCGCCCTATAAATCTTTCATTACTTAATTCACGCTATTACCCCTTGCATTCCTGTGCAATTTATCGGTCCAACTAGAACTCATACTTGCTGATGTGTCCTCTTTACAGTAATTTGAGATGGAACAAGCTGCAGGATGTCATTCCTCCTGAAATAGGTGAACTGAAGAGATTAACACATCTGTGAGTATTTATCTTTATTATTTGTTTAAGAGTTCATTTATATATGCAAAGAATCACTGATAGAGTTATTTACTCGTACATTTGTAGGTACTTGAGTTTCAATAGCTTTAAGGGCGAAATCCCAAGAGAGCTTGCTAATCTTCCGGAGCTACAGTATCTGCATCTTCATGAAAATCGTTTAATTGGGCGAATTCCAGCAGAATTGGGCACCTTACGCAATCTTCGCCACCTGTACCCTTCAACCTTTTTTGCTACCATACAACCTCCATACAAAAAAAAAAGAGAGTCCACTTAATGACTGGTTTATCTCCGTTCTCTCTAAAAACAAAGAAAAACGTATCTTTTTGTACGAAATTATGAATCAGAAAAGCTATGAACTTTATGTCAATTTTGAATTAACAAGGTCAGAAGTGGACTGTTTTAAATTTTAAAGATGGAGGTGTAATTATTTAGTTCGCATATATAGGTCGTTTGATGAAACAATATTTTGTCTTTGTAGAGATGTTGGGAACAATCATTTGGTTGGAACCATAAGGGAACTCATACGTATAGAAGGATGTTTTCCGGTTCTCCGAAATCTGTATGTTCATTCTGCTTAAACTTTGATACTGTTTCCTAGAGGTGGCAAAATGGGTGGGTCGATTAACGGGTCAAAGTTAAAACAAGTCTTTTTGGTACTGCTCGAAACAGTCATTGGGTTGGCCTGAAACACTTTTTCCGACTAACTTGTGTGTTACGGAGTAGTTATTGTTAGAAAAAACATATTAGTAATATATAAATCTAATTTTTTGCATAAGGCACTTTAGGGTGTTGTATGTAATTAAGAATAGGCACTTTAGATGACTATCGACCCATTTAAAATTAAATGGGTCAAATTGCCACCTCCTCTTGCGGTTTTAACTTTCTAGTTCTATTCATCATTATTTTAAAGCTTCTGTTTACTGTTATAAAATTTGCAGTTATCTGAACAATAACTATTTGACCGGAGGAATTCCAGCACAGCTTGCGAACATGACTAATCTGGAAATTTTGTAAGCAAAGCATATGCGAATAACTTTTGAGATACTATTCTACCAATTTCTGAAATTTGACAATAATGGTGTGAGGGTTTCAGGTATTTATCTTACAACAAGATGTCAGGAATCGTTCCAGCTGGTCTTGCTCATATTCCCAAGCTAACTTACTTGTAAGTGTCCAATCTCCAATATATAATCATCTATTACAATGTGATTGAAGTCTGATATTCTCCGTCTGCGTTAAGTTAATGCAATTTTTGTCTACTTAGAACAAATTATAAATAAATAATGTGTTTAGTATGATTAGGAAAATTACATTACAATAATGATCTTACTTTTTTTTTCTACTTAGAAGTCAATGGTCGTTTCGTTTTTTATCTGATTGATGAGTTTGTTGTTAGGTACCTGGATCACAATCAACTTAGTGGGAGAATACCTGATGCATTTTACAAACACCCTTATCTAAAAGAACTGTGAGCCTTGCTCCTTCAACTAAAAATATTACCTTCAAGAGTTAAATTTTGTGTTTAATGCTGTGTCTTTTTTTTGCAGATACATTGAAGGGAATGCATTCCGACCGGGTGTGAACCCGATTGGTATTCACAAAGTACTTGAATTATCAGACTCGGATTTCTTGTTTTAGTCAACCAAATGCTTACTCAAGTAATAAGAACCGAAACAAAACAAGATACAAGAATCTTATTGTTCTCGATAATCCACCACGCCTATAAATATTAATGAGAAGTCACGAAATCTCTACTTCTCGGATGAATCATGTTTTGCATCAGTTGTGATTTGGGAGTTTGTATAAGCTATTAACAATAAGCTGCCAATATTTTTTGTTACGAGTGTACTACTTTAGTTTTGGATACTATAGAGACTGAAATGTTTTGATCGTTTATGGAAAGTAAAAACTAGAAGTTGCATTGCAATGTGTATGAAATAGGTGTGCATCAACAGTTTATGAAAGCCAAAACATTCATTGGTAATAGTACCTTGTGTTTTGTACCAAAGGGGCATTATCCTGGCGGTACCATATCCTAGCGCAAGCGCATAAAAATCTTTCTATACCAAGTAACGCCAGCTCTTCTAAACCAAACGATTTGGTTAACAAAGAAGCAGAAGCCAATAAAAAGTTTTGCTTGAATGGTAGTTTTATAGTCCGATAGCGAGTTTGCAAAAGAAGCAATCATCCTTTCAAACAATGCGATTCAAGCTGTGATAAACCACTTAACCAAGACACGAAGTTATTTCCAAGGAGAGAAAACAAAGGAATTTAGCCGAGGAATTAGAGTTAAGTTGTTGCTTAATATCTCGAAAGCACGTTGTTTATGTGGATTCAAAACGCTATCACTAACCAGCATTAGAAGCACCGATATGTGACGCACATAATGATTAACTCATTATGTAAATCGACTTATCTTTTCTGTAGATTAGATAAGTGGCTGCTTTATCAATGTGAAAATTAGTAGTACCTTTTCTTTCAAAGTTTAGGACGGTTGACAATTTTATGTTTGTGTCATTAACGACTCCAACGAATCAGTTAACTATATAATGATGCCAATAATTTTTGGGTAAAAGGGTTAATTCACCCTGGCAAAATATATTATCCAAAAAAACGCTGAAGTACAAAGGACGAGGGTGACTCCCTCGACTCAGTCCCTTAGGACACTTACAGACACGAATATAGGAATGACACACCATTCCTATAACTAACAATAAAATGAACCAACCAATACTGACAAAGTACATAAAAATTTACAATACTACTCAAGAAAACTTGAGCCTTCTATATCACTATGGCGGTCCATCTTAACTTCCATGAAGAATCCACGTAGAAACATCCAAACGGTCTTCAACACAAAATTTGTTTGTAGCAGCTCACAAACATCCTTGATCCACAATAAACCATATAGTGTAGATCAAATCACCCAGCCATTAACAAAAGAGAATAAAGGAACGTGCATGGCATGGGGTACATGGGTTTTGAATAAGAGCTCCATAAACTTAACTTCCATCACCAATCAGCAGCAGCACGTACATCACTCAAACCCACTTGAAACACGAATGTAACAATCATAGGGCTTAATGAACCACCAATCCAAGACTGATCATTTGAGTTTATGAGCATGAACCAATAAGCCTCAACATACAAACCGACCAGCAACAACCCGAGTAGTGATTTTTGAACAAGAACCAACTAAACTTGACTTACACAAGAAAGCTTGACTTCCACTCTCCCAAACCCACGTAACCAGGAGGAACCCTCCATGTCAAGAAACCCACATCATGTATTACGATCCATAATCGACTTGCAAAGATCAGAAACCTCAAGGGTTACATTCAGTAGCGAATAAAATCGAAACCCTAAAAAAGGGAATCGATTTTCATTGAAGTCCTCCTTGGAATGGATCGACCAAACTCAAGAACCATGCGAATATGTCAATCCAAACCCCAATCAATGATCGTACAGCAAAAGATAAAACCATGAAGATATACGATTGAACCCACAACCAAACAGCATAACCTTAAAAACGATAAACCCTAAAAGGGTTTTGATAAAGCATCAAGGTTAACAATCGATCTGTAGATATAGGAAGCCAAAACCGACTTACATACCATCAAAGGATCATAGATCGACTAAAGAAACCCAAAGGTCGGTTATTACCCTAACTAAACGATTAGGGTTTTAATCGCCAAGAGGAAAATCAAACTCACCACTATTCGATGTAAGACAAATCCATACACAATCGATTGCATACCAACTAACAAATCATGGACCAGTTAGAGGTAGAGAGGCGAATATGTAATGAATTGTAACTGAAAAAAGCATATGAATAATGGCGGCCAGAAAAAGGGACGATTTCCAAAACCCTTAAAAAACACAAACCGAATCCATAAAAAACAACCAATAATCATTAAAAACCATCAATAAATCTGATAGGAATCAAATCATAGAAGGAAGATCATGATGCATGGATGAATTAGATGGAACGATTTGAAAAAAATAAGGGACATGAGGGTTTCGGAAATCGCCCCTAGTGGGAGAGAATTTTAGGATCAGGTTTGTGATGCCAATAATTTTAACCACTATTATTTAAACTTGCAAACTAGAAAAGCTTTGTAAAAATATTAACAAGAGTGTGTGTTGGTAATAATGCTACTAATGTTCAAACACCTATTAAACCTTTACTAACAAAGGTACAGGTAAAGTGTTGTGGGTGTATGTACATGTTCTTGCTAACGTGCATACAACAGTGTTATCATGTATTCTTCAGCTGATGGAACAGATTCAGGTTCACGGTTACTCGCCTCAGTGACAAAAGCAGGTTGTTTTGGTTGAGGCAATGCTCCCTCTCCAACCAACATCAAAACACCGACAACATCGTGGGCCTATCTTCTGCATGATGTTGCACACAGAGTAACCCAACATGTATGGACCTCAGTACTTCAGAAACAACACACGATTCACGTAAAGATTCACTAATGATATTAATGGTTTTTCCTTCTTTGTAGAGCCTCCATACCTGAATCAGTCCCAGCTTCAGAATATATATTGAGTATGCTAAAAGTAAGTTACTTAAAATATATAATCACCGCTCTAACTTACATGTCCAAGAAGGTTGTCACTGTGATCTTCATGAGAAAATGGTCTGTTTTTCTTACCGCTCACTATCTCCAACACTAGAACACCAAAGCTGAATACATCTGACTTTGTAGAGAATCGTCCATGTACTGCATACTCGGGAGAAATGTAACCACTGGAACAAAGTTAATTAGGATCTGTTTTTTTCCATCTTATGGTAAAACAAGTAATAGAATGCGAGTCTTACTGTGTTCCAACCACTCTCTTTGTCTTTTCAACGTTATCGAATCCTACAAACTTTCTAGCAAGGCCAAAGTCAGATATTTTTGGATTCATGTCAGCATCCAACAATATATATATTACCTGCTTTCAGATCTCTATGAATGATTTGAAGCCGTGAATCTTGATGTAGATAAAGTATACCTCGAGCTATTCCATGAACAATGTGAAACCTCTGAGGCCAATCAAGCTGCATACCTTCGGTTTCATCTGTCAAAATATAGCCAAGTAATTTATTCCATCAATACTGATTCATCAATTGATTTGGCAAGTATTTGAACAAAACAATCGACGTGCTGAGAGATAAATTACCATATATAAATGCATCCACGCTTTTGTTAGCCATGTATTCATAAATCAATATCATTTCATTTTCGCGAATGCAGTATCCAAGAAGCTTTACGCTTTTGATGGGATGTTTTTGAGAGCCGCTTCACTGCTACTTCTTGACCGCCTTCCAACACACCCTAAATGAAAAAGGCTTAAAGGTTATGTACTTCTACTTACATATATTTAGTCTTACATTTTTTTGTCGTAAGACTGATAATTATTCCGTTATATTCAGAGAAAGGAAAAGTTACCTTGTAAACACTACCAAAGCCACCTTCTCCAATCTTATTATTTTCGCTGAAGTCATCTGTGGCCTTAGCTATTTCATACAAGCTAAAGAAAGGTAGCTCATCAAGGTTTTCTGTCAGAAAACTGCTATGATCATTGTCACTGTGTACCTTTTTTCCTACACAACGGTATGATCAATCCCTATTAATTACATGAAATTGACATTATTAGGAGCAACTACTTATATTTCAAGACAAAGGTTTTCAATGCATAAGGTACAATGTTCTTGCATCAAGTTTTCCAAGCTAAGAGGCGCATTGATATTACTTGAACTAATGGAACTCAAATGCAGAATAAAACGGTTACAGTGTAATTCAGTTGATCTAATTCACACAAGAACAGCTTGTGGAATTGCATCCAACTTGAGAGCAACTCTCTAAGCCGTAATACAGTTCTCCCTTTTAAATGCTTCTAACAAACTACGTAAATAGGAAATAAAAGGTCCCCAAATATCTAATAGAAGCTGTTGACTCGTAGTGTTGAAACCATCATAACAGGCATATATGTGATTGCTCCAGAATTCTACTTATAAATAAAGATAATAATTACTCCGTACCACTTTGCATTTTTTGAAAGCATGGAATATTACTAGTTTTTGTTACCTCGACCCTTCCGTTGAAGCCTTTTTTTTCTCTCTCTGCATGCATATGCTACCGCCAATATAAGCAGTGCCGCTGATGAAATTGACAGGACCGTGGTGAGTACTTTTTTCTCCATGTTGAAGCTCGATTGGCCTTTGGTTAATGGATACAATAATTAGGAAGGTTTTTCTATGTGTGAATAAGTTTACAATCACTCATAAATAAAATTAACAAATGACAAATGCGTTCAAACATGCAGAGTATTAGAATTACTTGTAGTCACATATCCTTATGCAGGACTATGAATTAGTAAATTATGACAAACTCAAATAAATCTTCATCCTATGTATTCGAATTGTTTCAAGACTAACTTTACGTACCTTGTGACTCAGAGAAAGCCATTCTTATGTAAAGATGTTGCTTTTCATCGTACTTTCTGATATCCATCAACCCACCAAACCACAGCAAACATCCGGTTCCACCATTTCTGATATCTAAATTTGCATAAGCTGAACAACTGCAATTCCTTCTGCAGGCCATCTCACATTCTTCTAGTGTCATGCTCTTATTGTACCATGAACGTCGTGTGTCTGGAAATTTCAGTCCTGAAACTTTCTTAAAGCCATCTCCATTCCCACAATCTATACGTTCTTTATGTTGGCACCCGCTCGACCAATCAGCTGCATTCCATTCTTCTTGGTCGGTTGGCACAAAACCTTCTAGACAACTACAAAGTTGATATCTGTCTATGTCACAACTTCCATAAGCTCCACATAAGCCATAACTACTACACGCATCAACTGCTGAATTCCCATACGTTATCCAGTCCTGGCTCCGCTCGACCCATAGCAAATACATTGTGTCACCATCGGACCTCAAAAGTGCTCTCAGTACATCTGAGGTATTACACTCACACTTCAAATATATTTCATTCTGATTAATGATAAACTCAGGTGAACATAGCAGGTTGGGGTCTTTTGTGGGCAAAGTAGCAAACCTAACACCATTCCATAGTCCAATCCTGACGCTTATCATTGAACCTTTCATCTGAAATATCTGTGGGTATCCATTTGTGTCCATCATGTACATGTATGGTCCTGGTGAAGGATCATTGTCACTTTTCCAAGATGTCAAATATGTGTCTATGCCTTTTACAAAATCCTTCCCGAATTTCATTCCTGGTATGAATGTGTTACCAGGATAATCAAAACTTTGCCAGATAGGATCTCGACCTTTGTTACCTTTATCCCACACAACAAAATTCCCATTATCCAGAAGTTGTGCCATCGGGTTCATTGTTTTGACAGATAACATGGAATTGGATGACCATATATCAGTATTGTTACCATTTAGAATCAGTAGCTTTCCGTTGCTACTGACCTTGAGTATGCCTGATGTGTCGGTAATTGGTGTTTCCCTGTTAGCAACCCAGACAACAGTACCATTTGACATGCTCTTGTACCATATTCCCAAGTATCGATTCTTAGTATTTCCCGGACTAAAGAATCCCAGTTCAAACGTTTGACCGTCTGAAAGGATCGTTTCGCCATCTTTTATAGCTATATTTGCAGAGATGCTGTCTATTGCCGAAGATTCTGGCAGCAGCAAGAATAATAATAAGAAAAAGGAAATAAGTATGGAATGAAGTTCCATTAATTTGATGAGTTGTGAAGCTCATAGTCCTAATGTTAAAACATTGTAAACAAACGTATGCCCACCAATATTGAAAATTAATGGCATCGTTCACTTCTTTTTCCAAAACCATTTGTTCTTTTTCTTAACTGTTCTTTACTTTGACTTGACTTTGAGCATTTTTTTTAAAAGCAAAAATTGAACTACTTCTATGACCATTGTGATAAATTCAGACTTTAGCCTTTGACTCAGTTAAAAATCATATGTTTAAGCAGTAGCGAGTTTACTCAGTAACCCTATGTTTGGCCTCAGAAATCAATTTCAGAAATAGCTTAGAAATCAGTTAGAAACAAATTCAGTGATAGTCTCGGACTCAGTCGTAAATGTGCTATATGCACATAGCCAGAATAGAGATTTATACACTTAGAATCCTTTGTTGATAACTTGCCGTATGTATTCACGACATCCTTTGTGGATGATGTACTTTATGCACTTATAATCCTTCGTTATAACATGCCTTATGTATTCACGACATCCTTTGTGGATAATGTGCTTTATGAACTTATGACAAGTATGAAGTTAGAATCGGTTAGACACCAGATATGATTAAGTAGTCATGTGTAGAAGCCGTGCTAGATGCACACAAAGCCATATGCAGAAATTATCATGTTTATAATTCAGTTTATGTTTCAATTCATTTTTCGCTATCTCACTAAGTCGCAAGGACTTAATGTTATCAGTTTCATGTTTTATGTAGGTGTGCAAGATGAGTCTAAGTTAAATGTTAAATGGGGCATAATGGGTCAAAATGTGTAGCTCACGGGTTTGGTAATTAGCTTCTCATTACCATCTCATGTTATCAGTTTGGAATGCTCCCAAAGCAAGAAACAATTCATTTACCAAGTTTATAGTGGCTTTGTTGTTTGTTATGTATTTTGCAAGTTAGAACTTTTAAAGGGGTGTTTGGCGTAAGCCCCCTTATATGTAAAACGTACGGTTCCGCTTGTATAACTGTGTATTTTAATCTTTTGACATGTTTTTGTTTGAAAGGCAAATCTTTTGACATGTTTTTGTTTGAAAGGCAAATCTTTTGACATGTTATATAATATTTACGAAATGAGTTTCCACAAGTTTGGGTTTTTACGTTAAGCAGAACAACATTATACGAAAAATGGTCAAGTGCAGACTAGAGGTTTCTTTCTTTTGAACGGCGAGTTGGTAGTTAGTGATCCGAGCTCACAGTGACATCCAATTGGGCAGTATGCAAGCCTCGAACCTTTCTCCTTAGGGGATAAACCCCACTCCTGCTTCTATTTATTTCGGGCCCTTAAAGGTCCATGGTGAGACTCGAACCTGAGACCTCTCCAAGGAAACCTCCCCAATGTTACATTACTCTGACTGCCGACTAAATGGCTTTCAGCTGACCAGTTTTAAATTTTTTGATTTTTTCAAAATTTGGGCATTTCATTTTTTATATAATTCGAGAAATTGGAATTAGTAAATCAGTGAATGTCACTGCCGAGACCCAGTGGGGTTGGAGGAATTCCCAGATTGTGACCATAACGAATTATTATCATTGTTACGTGAAGATGAGTCATGAACAAATTGACGCACCGCCCCATAATTATATACTTGCAAAAGCCACGACTGATTATGACAAACCTGGGGATTGAAGAAGCGTTGGCTCCCATGGTTGTCATGTACATCACGAGTAGGAGTACATGTATTGGAGTTATTGTCTAGGAGAACTGTTGGAGACAAGGATGTATTGTTGGTGGTTGAAACCCGAGTCTTTGAAATCAAGCACATCTCCTTGTTGGTTATCGGCTTATCGGTTATCATTAACTGGACCATATCAAGATCTCGTAGTTTAGAAGTATGACATTTGAATCGGCTGCCGTTTCGTAGTTTAGAAGTTTGTGCAAGTGTGCAACAGCTCGAATTAGTTCAGGTCAAAAGCGTTAACTTGGTGTGTGTCTTGGATCATCGCCCATTAGAATGTTTATCTGATTTTAGCTTTGAGGATACAGCTGATAAGCAGTTTAGATTGAAACAATTTCCGGTTATCCGCTTTTATCTTATAATTCCTTAAACAAGACACGGCAAAGACCCAAACAATTGCTTATGTGATTATCGTGTTTTGTTACAGTGGAAGTATATTCGAACACAATCTCCTGCATAATATTTCATTACAGCTGTGTGATTGATAATTTCGTTACAGCCCGTGGAATGAGAATGGGGAAATTATATGGAAAGACAAGGATGGGAAACCTGTGGAATACTCTACTAAAGCTGTGTATGATGTTATAAGACAACCTGGGAGTATAGTACAATGGCACAAGGTGGTGTGGTTTTCACAGTGTAACCCAAGAATGGCATTCATTTTATGGATGGCTATGAGGGGCAGATTGCAGACCCAAGACAGAATCACAAGATGGAACAATGATACCAATATGAAATGCTCATTATGCAGTAAAGTCCAAGACTCACACAATCACTTATTCTTTGAATGTGAGTTTTCAAAGAGCATTTGGAGCAGACTTAAAATGAAGATGGGCAAATATTGGATGTCAGATACCTGGTAGAATCTAGTTGAGCAGTATGCTATGAATACTAATAACAACACAATTGACAGTGTACTTTCAAGACTTGTACTGGCAACTACAGTTTATCACATTTGGAAGGAAAGAAACACAAGAATGTTTACTGGAAAAGAAATGGACAGTCAAATGTTATGGAAGCTTATTATGGAGAAAATTAAGACTCAATTACTATGTCTTAAAGTCAAAAGAACTTCTAAAGTACTCAAAGTGGCTAAAGAATGGGAAGTGGAATTGACTATGGATGTACAATGAACAATGATGGTGCAGTAGTCTTAATGGAGTGTTTGGGTAGTCTTAATGGAGTGTTTGGATCTACTGGCTATGCACATTCACCAATTATTGACTATACTGGTTATAATTGGTCCTGAATGACATGGTTGCTTCAGATGATTGAAGGTCATTTGGGAAGCAGAGGGCCTTGTAACTTGGCTTTGAGAACCTTTCTGTGTCAGCCCACTCTTATATTAAGTGGATGATGCTATATCACTTTATAAGGGTGGTCAACTGCATAGTTAAAGGACCACTTAAAGTCATAAAGTAGGTTGCCTGCACTTTTGGTGGAATGCCAACCAGATGATGCCTATTTTGTGGTCTTTTGGTAGCTATGTGAGGATATGTAGCTGCATGGATACTGAGAAATCATTAAATGGGAAATGTAGTCTGGTGGGATGTATCCTTGGGTAAGTCCAGCCATTTGAGTGATGCCATGTATGTGGAAATGTAGCTCTTTTGGCTGTGGATCCCCAATGGAACAAGAGTTTTACATGCATTCTTGGTGAAGCTTTCTACAAGAGCCTCTAATTGCTGCTAGTATGGGCTAGTGGAGTAATTAGGTAGGGTGTTTGTAAGAAGGAAATGTAGCCAAGATGTATGGTTTCTCTAGTACACTGCTAGAAGTTCCAGCCTAGATGAATGGTGAATTGTATTCAGTTTGTCTCTATGATTTGTTTAGCTGAATATTAGTTTCTCTGAATTAAGACTCATATGGGGCTTGTCCATTTTGAGATCTAGTTGTATTGGTTGTAACAGTTATATGATGTGTTATAATAATATTCACCATTTCAGAGAAAAAAAATTTCGTTACAGCCAGTTTTCAGTTCTCACATTAAATCTATAACAGCATCCTTAGTAATAAATAGATGTTATGATCAAAGAAATTTGTATTTATTTTCACCAGAACTCGAAGTGCAGTCATTATGCATTAAGCATGAACCAAATCAAAAATATTAATCTGGTCGGTGTGGTATATATCTGCCCAAACTAGACAATAACTACGCTCATGTTTTAAAGGTTCTCCACTTTTAGTACATTGCTCGAAGGCAATATCAATTTACTCTAATCTTCCAACTTATCAACCCCGTTAAGAGAATAAACACATAGATGATGAGCTCATAGCATTGTTTATAAGAAAAACCAGCACCAGCTTAAAATAAACAGTTTCCTGAATATTTAATAGGATGATAAACCAAGGCAAATGATCAATTCAAAATTTAGAATCAGCTAGATCAAACACAATTTTTTATGTTCATTTGAATAGTAAACACCTATTCCAAACAGAACCTCTTGTTCAAAGTTTAAAAAAATTAACTTGATCCAATTATGTTCCCCTTCCTTGAACTTTCAACAGAATCGGAAACTAGCTGAAGCCCTCCTGAAATTCACAGAAACAAATTAAGCAACAATAAGACAAACAGAAGCAGTGCGCCTGTGCAACCAACAATCATTATATACAAGATTCTTGAACATATAATGAAAACACAACTTACAGTTAAAAGTTAAAATATTAGCCTAGTCAAACACAATTTGAGTTTGTTAAGTTTCACAGAATCAACTTGACCCAAATCGCTAAATAAAAGCAAAAACCAATCTATTAAGCGCCAAAATTCACAGAACCTGTTAAACAAGACTGTTGTAATCATTATACTTACAATCTTCCTTGAATTGTTTATCCAAACAATAACAAGAAGATTAACATAATTAACAGTAACCAACATTTACTCTCTTGATCTAGATTATCAACTTGAGTTATCATATCTGTTGCAGCATTATTTGGGTAGAAACTACAAAGTTAATTAGCTTCTAAGACAACAATTTTCTGTTTATAATTTAGCACAAGTTAAAGGGTGTTTGGCATTGCGTTCAGAAGTTATTATGTGCTCTTGTGTTTAACTTGCGATCATTGGGTAAATAATCTATGTTTAACAATATCAAATTATTTAAAGATCTAGATGTAAACATGACCAATATCTAGACAATTCAGAACTACATTTGTTGCGGTATTATTTGACTTCTACATAATATTGGTTTCCCCATACCAAACACCAGACATTAATTAAAGGATACTTGAAAACTCAGTAATCATATAATGGCTTCCAAAAAGCAATGCCAAACACCCCTTAATCAAACATAGTTTCGATTGATCTAATGGAATCAGCTTAAACAAGCCTATTTCATNAAAAAAAAAAAAAAAAAGTTTTTGATCAAATACAATTCATATTTCGAAACAACTTTTCCCAGTTAACCAATCGAAACCCTATAGTTTTTCTGAATTGTTTGGTCCCTTAGGCTTATTGTTATATAGCAAAAAAAGGAAGATAGAAATGAGTGTTTTAAACAAGAAAAATAAGCGCTACAGACTTAAAATGATAAACTGAAGACAAAATCCACTCATTCTTTGAAAACCCAAGTTAACTATTGGAATTAAAGGCCTAAAAAAGGGAGGACTTGTTCGATAACGGTTAAGGTTGGTTAGTTGAAGTCAACATACACCATAATAGCTATTACTATCACAACAACATATGAGAGCGTTAACACATGTAGGGTAAAGATAGGGGTGATGATACCAAAATCCCGATGATTAAAATTGGACGTTTACAAACTGAAAAGCCTACATAAAAAGACAGTCTTATTCATTTGAAATGTGGTCTTCCTTTGAGAGTTGCTAGTAAAAGTAACAAGTTTGAAATGATTGAAGGCAACCACAGTTTTTGACTTTATTCTAGACTATAGTTTATCAATCCTGCTGCAGCCATAAGATAGGAAACATGTTCATCATGTCAACGTTTAGGAGAGTTGGTTCGCAATCAAGAGAAAAGCCACCTAAACAAAATATAGAGTATATGCTTTTTCCATTACAAAGATCATAAGCTTTTTTCATGACGAATGTTTATCTATTCAAAAGTCCTATTCCTCTATGTGTTACCGACTGTACCCGCGCCCAACATGTACCCATGTACCTATGTCTTTTTTAACTCGGATTTAGTATCTCTTTCAACATTTTTTAATGATCCATACATGAATCTGAGTTGAACAAAGTTTGCTAACATGTAAACAATAGGCAGTTTGTGGCGTTGTATTTATAATAGAAAGTTAGAAACTTTTATTATATCATCTAAATAGTTACACACAAAAGTGTAACATTTCAACAAAGATACACGCACTATATTAACACTAACATAACACTATATAAAAATATTATTAAAACATATTTGGGATCTAACTTCACTAAAAAGAATTATAGCCTGCTCTCCAATTTATCAGTTACGCAAAGTGGGTTGTGTTACTCTAAAACCAAATGACCAGCAGCCTTAAAGTCGACCGATAAATTCAATTTTGATGGTTTAACAGAAAGCTTATTTAAAAAATATGTTCCTAAATGTTTAATAAAACGGCTTACAAAAATACAATTTCCTGACTGTTAAAGAGGGGCTTCGGATTATAGATGCTATTTATGTGCTTGTTGCATTTTGACACACTAGACAAGCTGTTTTGAGTTGGCGAGAAAGCAATCTACGTATGATTTGATGTTCAGATAACCAGTTTTGCAAAATTCGTTTGCAAGTTGCTAACTTGCTGGTTAAATTGCTTATCTAATTCGGATTATTTTAGCTCTAACTCAAACCATCGAATAACCATTATCGCAGAGACGCAGAAACACTTAAAACAGCTCCATATCTAATTATTTCATTTCGTTACAACATAAAACAATGCCAAACATAATCTCCTGCATGCTGCATTGGTTTTTATTATAGACTGTTTGAGATTGCATTTCACAGAAAATTATCTGATTATTACATATACAAAATGCAAATTATCACAATAGTTTTTTAGAAAACTAGTTGAAGACAGTGATCATTAGCGTTTTCCTAAAAGAAAAAAAAATTGCAGTTTTCACGCCTGCTATCTCAAAACATCTTGTTTAAATACAATCCCAAACACTCCCTTAAGAGTTGGTATCCATTTTTTGGTAACTTCAAATAAGCACTAAACAATCCCAAACACCACCTATATCCAATCAGCTCTATCCAACACCACAATCATTTGCATCATCAAAACAGAACCCTAGCTTATACACATATCCAACATTAACCCAAACTTATATATCATTAACATCGCCATTCACAAAAAAGAAACACAACTTAATATTCAGATTTAATCATCACTAATATCCAAAATTGACTATGGCATCACAATTCTAATTAACAAAGTGGCGTTATATCCACGTGACAATCATTTTAATCATAACTCAGGTGGTGTTTGTTTAAGCGTATATCACGGGCTTGTGACTTATTTGGTTTTCGGCTTATGTTTCTTAAGCTTACTTTTTGTGGCTTATTTTAGAAAGAAAAAAAATCAGCTTATATAAGCTTATTATGCCATGATAAGCTTTATATAAGCCGAAAATTTTCAAAATACGACAAAAAAAGTGAGCTTATGAAACATGAGCCGACACCAAACAAGCCATAAGCCAGCTATATAAGCTTAAACAAACAACCCCCTTCATTTCAATCACCACAATTCATAGAAACCATAAAAAACCAGCATATTATTATTATGATTATAAATGTCACTTGACACCCACGTGATCTACTACCAGGAAGCTTTCTTAAGGGGGGTGTAAAATAAGCCGAAATCAAATAAGTTTAGAAATAATCTTAAACATAGGGGGTGTTTGGATTAGCTTATTTAGCCAGCTTATGAGCTTATTCGATTTTGAAAAAGCCAATAAGGTCCCTTTCTCGACCTTATCAACTCCTGGTTATTGGCTTCAGCCAATAACCTCGCCTTTATAACCTCCAAAAAGATACCTTATTGACTTTTTCCAAAACCAAATAAGCCCATAAGCTGACTAAATAAACTAATCTAAACACCCCCTAAGATTATTTCTAAGCTTATTTGAGTTCGGCTTGTTTTGCATAAGCTCTAATTTTCCGGGTTATTTTGCATAAGCCTCCATATAAATCTGGAAAATTAGAGGTACTTAAAAATAAGCCGAAATCACATAAGCTCATAAGCCCACAAATAACCTTAAACAAATACCCTCTATATTTCAATCAAAGCACCATTTCATATCAAAAAAATTACCTTATAAAAACCATAAAAAAAACCAACCTTATTATTAGTAGTATTAAAAAGTCACGTGCCACCCACGTGACCGAATTCTACCAGGAAGCTTTCTTAACACCATGAAGCATCCCTTTACTAGCCAGCTCACGAAACACAATCCTGGAAACACGGAACAGCTGATAAACAGATCTGGCACGGCCTGTAAACACACACCTGTTCACCACACGTGTGAAGGAGCTGTTACGTGGCAAGTCTGCTAACTTGCACCGGGCATTCTCACGCACTTCGTTTGGGAGCTCTGTGTCTCGGACTAGGGACTTGTATAGCTTGCGCCTGAGCTCGTATTTCTCTGCTAAAATGCGCCGTTTTTGGTCTGTTATGTTGCGCTTGTCTGACATGGTGGTGGTGGTGGATTAGGGTTTTGAAATGGGTTTTTTTTTGGGGGTGATTTGAAGGGAGTATTGGGTTATGGTCACTTGTGGTACTTTTTTATATGGTTAATGATTCGGCCGTTTGCTGTGTTTTCGAGTATTACTTGATTAAAAAAAAATCAAAGAAAATGAATTGAAACAACAAAAAGAAAAAGTTGTGTACTCGAGTATCATTTAAGAAGAAAAATAGAAAAAAAAAAAGACCAGAAAGAGAGATAATTTCGTTGATTTTGAAGTAAAATATTTTCTTCCAAAATTCGACTGAATATTTTTACTTCTAAAATTCTTTACATTTTCTTACTCGATAAATTTGTGAACCTAGCATAATACTCAATTGTAAAGATTTTTTTTGAGTAAACAAAGAATAAGTAAAAAATATAACTTAGTTTCGAGCGGAAATATTTTACTTTAAAATCAACTAGATCATGATTCTTTTCTGTTATTTTTATTTCTGTCTATCATTAAGTGATACTCTCTAATTAACTGATACTCGAGATCATAACTTCTTTTTATTTCTCTTCATTTTTTTGCTTCTTTAAGTGATACTCGAAAATATATTATAAAATATAAAAAAAAGTCACAAGTTCAATTATGTAATGTGCAAATAACAACCCTTAATTGACAACGCTAACTTTATGAAAAAAAGATGATTATACATGGTTTGATTACGTGGGACGGAAAATTCAAATCCCGTGAATAATCAAAAAGTAAAAGGTTGGATCAAGTGGTTATGGGTCAAGGATTCGATCCTCGCCCTTTGCAAGATCGGAGGTCCTTTTCTACATTAGGTAGAACTGGAAGCAGCCTCTCTACCTTAGGTAGGGATAAGGTTGTCTACGTCTTAACATCCTCATACACCGTGAAAGACGGTATTAAGACCTCTAACCTGTGAAAGACGGTATTAGGAGTTACTTTACTTTTTTAAGAAATCATATTTAACCAAGAAATCTCTTCTAGCTTATTTTTTAATAGTAAAATGATTTATTTCCCTTCAAGTCTTCCTAGTTATCTTTTATATTGCCACGTGTCTTTATTCATTTGATGAGTGAAATGACTCACATTTTGAACATCCGACAATTTCATAACATTTTAAGTTAAGAGGCTTAGTAGTTAAGAAGATTTGTAAGATTACCATATTACTCCTACGTATGACTTTTCATAATGTAAAAAATATAGGCTAAAAATATAAAAATTGAAATGTAAAGCAAGTGTAAAATATTCATAAGCTTAAAACAAACACATATTTTCTTGAGTGAAATACACCGTTGGTCCTTAAACTTTCCACGAAACATCACCAGGCACCTTAACTTTTCAAAATCGTCTCCATGCGTCCAAACCTTAGGATTTTGAGTCCGATTGCGTCCCTTGACCCATTTGGGCAGGGTCAACGCACGTTTTATGTTCTAGTTTCAGGGGCATAATAGTCCAATCACTATTTAACTATGATCTAACCCAAGCTAAACCCGACAGTCAACTTGAGGGACCAAATGTGAACACTCAACTTAATAATTGGCGGGAGTTTAAGTATCACTACGGGAACGTAGACAAATTGAGGGACCAACCGTGTATTTCCTGACACGCTCTACTTTACGTCTACATGCGTGTATATTTCCAACAAATAATGGGGAATCGAAGAGATCAAAAAATGCTTCTAAAATTTAATGCAAACTCTTTGTTTTCCCCATTATTTGTATATATATTGGTTACTTCTACATGTTGCTGCATACCAATCTTATATCGTCAACATCAAAACACATCAATCACATTCACTTGAAATCATGTTGTCCGGAAACAAACGAGCAAGAGATGCGGATGCTATCCAAGACAAGGAATTGACCAAAAGACCAACTACTGAAGCAGCAGAAAACCATGTATCTAACCAACAACAGTCGGCCAATGTGGAAGGTGATGAAAGCTGGTACTATGAACTAGAAGCTGCGTTGGAACAGAAGCAAGATCAAAAGGAGAAGAAAGAAGCAAAGGAGCAGGAAAAAGGAAAAGGAGGAGGAAAAAGGAAAGGAGGTGGCAGAAGGAAAAGGAAAGGAGGTGGCAGAAGAAAGCCATGCTGAAGTGAAAGAAGAAAGGCTTTCTGCAGCGGCACAGGAGCATTGGAAAGAGAAGGCTAGACTTAGGAAATTAGAAAAAAAATGGATACACAAAATACAGGTTGAACCTGAAGAAGATGATGAATATTTAGAAATATACGATTATGATAATTTACATTTGGCATACGCCTCAAATTAATGTCATTATGTAACGAAATATATTTTAAATGATAATTTTAATCTTGATTTTCCGAGTTTTTGCTTTCAATTGCATGTTTGCATCTGCATTTGCAGTTTAGCGGGTGTTTGGATTTAAGCACTTTGACTTTCACAAGTCAACATACACCCAATAATTGAATGACTGTTTGGATTTGTGTTTGGATTTAAGCATTTTGACTTTCACAAGTTAACATACACCCAATAATTGAATGACTGTTTGGATTTGTGTTTGGATTTAAGCACTTTGACTTTCACAAGTCAACATACACCAAATAATTGAATAACTGTTTGGATATGTATCAGACTTTGTTTGGCCAGTTGACTACTATAAGTCAAAGTATCCAAATGCTAAATACTGAATGTCTTAACTCATTCTTACTTTGTCTAAATGTGCTGGTATACGCACCACAATCGATTGATCTCATGTTGACAACCATTACAAACTTCACTACCATCTTAGTTAGTTTGATTGAATGTTATGTGTGCTGGGATGTTGAAAGTTTATGATTTTATTGAATTTAATAGAATGTAAGGTTAGACATTAAGCATACCCTAGTTGCAAATGTGTTTGGACTATATTGCCCTTGGAAAATGAACCAAAACTGAGCGTTGACCTCACCATTTCTGGTCAAGGGACGCATTCGGCCACTAAATCCATACTTTTGGACGCCAGGCGACAATTTTGAAAAGTTAGGGTGCCTGGTGATGTTTCGTGGAAAGTTTAGGGACCAACGTTGTATTTTACTCTATTTTCTTTCATTTCTTTGTCCACTTGCAATGGGCCCAGATCACAAAAATATCAAAAATTAGAAGCGACAATCTTAATCACTCATTTTCCGATTCTAACTAAAAGATTCACATTTTTTTTTTTAATTATTTTTTTTTAATGTGAACAAAATATCTTTCAAAATGTAAATTGTTAATCGACAAAAGATACACTATTACAATGAGAATCTTTTAATCTTTTAATAGACGATCATTTCTATATAATTTTGACAAATTTATATATTTTCGCTTGTTTATAGGTATTGAATATTACACGATATGAAATCACATGTGCTTTGTGATGGGTTTTAAAATTTAAATCACATGTAATTTTTCAAATAACAAATCACATTTGAACTTTATTGTACATTTTCAAATTCAAAAAAAAAAAAAAAAAAAAAAAAAAAAAAAAAAAAAAA
>LBNU01006761.1:0-11255 GCA_014162995.1 Artemisia annua | reverse complement strand
AACTTCTTCAAGCTCTTGACACCAACTTGTGACTACTTGAGAAGGCACTTGAAGTCTCTACTAGAACACTTCTTGTGTGGATGGAAGATCACCAAAAGAATGAGAAAACTAGAACAAGGATCATGTGAAACTTTACAAGAGCTTCAACAATGATATACACTTTGTAGCTTGAAATCAAAGATGAATCTCTCTTGGAATATACATATGGCTGGATTTTTGGTATTAAAATGAAGAGGAATGAGCTTATATTTATAATAGGATGAGGAGGTTAGGTTTATACTAATACATGGTTTAAAATGTAACACATGAAACCTAGAAATTCTATACTTGTAAGTATTTTGACCACAAAAATTACCAAGGATCATCACCAAGCCACCAATGCTTGGTGATGTGCATAAATTTCGTCCATATGGTTATATGGATGACTTGGTTGGTCATTTTGATATTATCTTGATTTACGGAGTGAGTTTTGTCCCGGTAATCGCTAACTGTATGCCGTTAAGTCACGAAACTTAAAACCGAGTATCTTAAAAATATGAAACTTGTAGAAATGATTAAACTTATCAATATACTCATTCTTATCTTATAAAAATGAGTGATAAGATTAATGGGTCGCGAAAACGTTGTTAACGCTGGAAATCGCAAGCTGAAATCGCGTAAATTGCGTAAAACGCAGATTCGGAAAATGTAAAATTCTAAAATTCTTGAGAATGTCAAGGAAGGTGAAAAACTTATATTTCTCTTGATTATAGTGTTGTGTGGACATATCGGGATGCCTAAATGACGTTTAAACCTTAAAGTAATTCTGAGACACGGTTTCGTGATTTTTGCAGAAATGATCCGACGAGTGTCAAACTCTCGGATTATCATTCAAATAGTTTAACTTACAAGAATGTGAAATAAAAATTTCGGAAATGAATAGTGAAAGTGAATAGTGAAAATGAATAGTAAAATCCCGAGATGAATAGTAAAATTTGAAAAATGACCTGAAAATGCGAGTTGTTACAGTCTTACCACCTAAACGGGAATTCCGTCCCGGAATTCAGTGTGTGTTATCTAATGTTGAAGTGTTTAGTAAAGAGTGTGGTTATATGTGGCGAATTCTAATATTTTTGTTCCTAGTTTCTAGTCATAAAATGTGTTATGTACCATTCTAAGTTTTCGGTGGTGGCTTAAGTTGATAATCTGAAGGGTTTGCTAAAATTTATAAAGTCAAATATATCTTAAGTTTTGCTTTTGCCGTTTCTCAAAACGAATCATAACTTATGGTATCGATGCTTTCAACATAACCTTAATTCCTAACATGAAGTTTTTGAATGTTAACGCCTTACATCTTTGTAACTTTTCTGATGATAGTGTGTAGCATGCAGCCTGATATTTGTATCGTTTGCAATGTTGTGGTAATTGTTGTTGTAGGGAATTTTTAGCTAGTGGCAAGTGGTTATCCAAACCATTTCCAAAATTGATTATGTCTTAGGTAGTTTTGGGATGAAGGCAGTATCGTATAATGTCTATGTCAACTAGTGTTTGAAAGAAACGTGATACTGTGAAGTTTTACATACTGACTTATAATGGGTTTCTGGTAATGGTGTGATATATGAATGATCAGAAGAGTGTAGTGTATGCTTACCATTAATATTGGTAGAGATGTCAAGTTTGCTTTAAAATCATAAGAGATTTTAAAGGTTATGACGGAATGGTATCCTTAGGACCTAAACAGGCTAGTACTTCTATGGGATAAAGAGAAGAATTGATAACTATCCCAAGATAGTAGTTTGGATTATCTCATAAATGAAAACTTTCAAGAATGAAATTAGGTAGTAGAAATAANTTATTTTGAATGAAGATTGTTATCTTTATAAGTTTCTTAAGTCTAGTACGGATGTGATATTACTTGTGAAATCTCATGGTCTATCGATGGAGTAGATCCAAATTATTTTGTTTTGTTAAGACTAAAACTTTAGTCAATGATTTCGGTTTAGAAAGCTTTAAGGTCTAAGTCGTGGCCTTGCCGTGGCTTTGGTCATGGCTACCATGGTCTTGAGACTCATCCTTGGCCTTAGCCATGGCTGTGGTCTCGGCTTTAAGGTCATTACACCTCTTGGTTTTACTTAGCCATAACCAATACATGGTCCTTTGGGTATTAAAAGAGGTTGTTAAGAATTTGAAGAAAAAATCACTCGTTATGCTTTTTCAGGGTTCGATCTTCTTTGACCCTAAACGAAAACGTCATTCCGGAGAACTTTCTTGTATTAACTTTTTTATGAAACAGACCAGAAAGGCCTCAAAAAAATACGGATTTCAAACAGAATGCTATTAGGCAGTTTCAGGTTTTTAGGTTTGCTAACTTCTTTTGGCCATATCTTTTGACTCATGTACTCTTTTTTGATGATACATGTAGGTATTCGACAACCTACAACCCCGGTTTACTAGAGCGGATAACTCGATCGTTGAAGAAAACCACACACCAACAGATAATATGTATCGACAGTAAAAGAGGAGCTTTGCACAAGTAAGTATCCCTAATCGACTTTGATTAGTATTGAAAGAATGAAACGTACATAACTCGTCCCCCCCTCACCTCCTTTTATAGAGATGAGGGGGAGGTAAAACCGACTCTAACAAGAGTCCTAAGTTGGCTGTGATAACGGGTTGGGCTGGAACACAAGCCAATCAACCGACTCCTACTTGACTAAGATAATTAAGCTTAACACTCTAACCCCTAGACTTAGTTATAAGCTATTATGAAGACTAAAAATATAACAATTTCCACCTTAGGCTTCATATTAGCCTATACCGACCTTCAACAACTCCAAGCAGTGTTGTAACTTCCGTCCAAGTACCACCTTCGTCAAGGCATCCGCAGCATTGTGTTCAGTACCCACCTTCAGAACTTCAACCGTCTTTACTTCCAAGACATCTCTGATAAAGTGATAACGCACATTGATGTGCTTAGTCCTTTCATGAAAAGCATGATTCCGCGATAAGTGAATCGCACCCTGATTATCACAATTAACTGCTACAGTGTTAAGCTCCACGCCCAACTCTTCCAAGAGTCCCCTTAGCCAAATAGCTTCCTTTACAGCCTCCGTAAGGGCCATATACTCCGCCTCTGTAGTTGAAAGAGCCACCACGTGTTGTAGCGTTGCCTTCCAGCTTACAACACATCCCTGTACTAAAAACGCGTAACCTGTGATCGACCTACCTTTATCCGGATCCTTTGCGTAGTCTGAATCAACAAAACCTGTTACGTCCACATGGTTGCCACGATTTGTCCCAAACACCAAACCCACGTTTGCAGTACCCCGCAAATATTTCAAAATCCACTTCACTGCTTCCCAATGATTTTTACCTGGATTCGCCAAATATCTACTAACTACACTTACCGCATACGCTATGTCTGGCCTCGTGCACACCATCAAGTACATTAAGCTCCCAACCGCATTTGAATACGGCACCTTACTCATCCTTTCAACATCACAATCCCTAACCGGACAATCCTTCAACGACAGCTTGAAGTGCCCACCCAATGGCATCTGAACCGATTTCCCATTGTCTATTCTAAATTTATTTAAAATCTTAGAAACGTACCCGGATTGTGACACCCTCAGAATCTTGCGACTCCGATCCCTGATGATCTCCATACCAAGAATCTTCTTTGCTTCCCCGAGCTCCTTCATGTCGAACTCCTTTTTAAGCAAAGACTTGATAGACCCAATCTCAGCCTTGCTTTTACAAGCAATCAGCATATCGTCTACATATAACAGTAGATAGATATACTCACCTGGTGCATAACTCCTGTAATATACGCAGCTGTCGTAACTGCTACGCTTAAACCCGTTGCTCAGCATGTACTCATCAAACCTCCTATACCATTGCCTAGGTGACTGCTTCAAACCATAAAGGGATTTCTTTAACAAACATACCTTGTTACCTTGTTCATATCCCGGTGGTTGTCTCATGTAGATCACTTCTTCAAGATTCCCATGTAAAAATGCCGTCTTTACATCAAGCTGCTCCAGCTCATAATCTCTACACGCAGTTAATGCAAGTATAACCCGAATAGATGTGTGTCGAACTACCGGCGAAAATACTTCATTATAGTCAATACCTGCCCTTTGTGTGAATCCACGAGCCACCAACCTTGCCTTATACCTAGGCTTTTGAACACCTTCAATCCCTTCCTTAATCTTGTACAGCCATTTGCAGCTCACCAGCTTTTGCCCAGCTGGATGATCTACTAACTCATAGGTCTCATTCTTTTCCAGAGAATCCATCTCTTCATCCATAGCACCTTTCCACTTAGATCTATCTTTACAAGCAACTGCCTCCTGGTATGTCAATGGTTCATGAGTATCTTCTTCCTCTGCTGCAGCAAACGCGTAAGCAGCCATATTACTCTCATCCCGAAACCTCAAAGGTTTCGTTCTTGTCCTTGGCTCTCTATCCCGAACCAACTGATAATCTGTGAGATCCGGTGTTTGATCATGATCCTGATCCCCTGCATCTTCATCATCGCTATCTTCCTGATCATCTGTCTGATCTTCCTCAAGCGTATGATTATTTAACCTTTGCAGTTCCACCTCAACCTGTAATTCCTCAACAGACTTATCAGTACCTGCACCAGAATCCTTCAACGTGTCTTTGTACATGACACTTTCATTGAAGACCACGTTCCTGCTAGTGACTATTTTAGGTGATTCATTATCAAGCCTATATAGCCTGTACCCCTTCACACCTTCAGGATACCCCAAAAGAACGCATTTTACCGCTCTCGGCTCGAGCTTACCTTGTTTAACGTGTGAATATGCGACACAGCCGAAAATCCTCAACATCCCATAATCACTTGGATGTCCCGACCACATCTCCATAGGTGTCTTTTTCTCAATCGCTGTCGATGGTGACCTATTTATAAGATATGCGGCCGTACATGTCGCTTCCGCCCAGAAGGTCTTGGGCAATCCAGACTGAATTAATAAACAGCGTACCTTATCCATGAGAGTTCTATTCATCCGTTCTGCTAATCCATTCTGCTGCGGCGTCCCGGCAACTGTCAAATGTCTAGCAATCCCACTCTCAGTGCATAGCTGCTCAAACTCCCGGTTACAGAACTCAAGACCATTATCTGTCCTTAGCTTCTTAACCGTCCTCCCAGTCTGATTCTCTACTAACTGCTTCCACTCTTTGAACTTTCCAAATGCTTCGTGTTTGAACCTGAGAATATAAACCCATACCCTCCTGGAATAATCATCGACAATAGATAAGAAATACCTCTTACCTCCCAATGATTCCACCTGAGACGGACCCCATAAGTCTGAATGAACATAGTCTATCACTCCCTGAGTAGTGTGCCTTCCTACACCGAAACTGACTCGATGTGACTTTCCCAGAACACAATTCTCACAAAAATCGAGCTTACCTAGACTTTTCTTGCCAAACAGCTCCTGCTTTTCCAGCACCTGTAGTCCCGCCTCACTGATATGTCCCAGTCTTTTGTGCCAAACCTGCGCAAGACTGTCTTTTTCTTCAACACTAGCATTAAGCTCACCCGCCACTGCATGGCCATCCAAAGAGTATACGCAATTATCCCTTCGAGTTCCAGATAAAATAACCCTGGAACCATTAATCACCTTGATTTTGCCCGACTGCATTTTTACGGTATATCCCTCTTTTTCAAGAGTTCCCAGCGATATCAAGTTTCTTTTCAATTCAGGAATATACCTGACATTGTGTAACACAAAACTTGACCCATCTTTCAGTTGTACCTTCACCTTGCCAATACCTCTGATCTTGCACTCCCTGTTGTCACCCAACAGTACCCTGCCCCCATCGCATTCCAGAAAATCAAAAAATAAATCTAACCTGGGTGTCATGTGGTATGAACCTCCTGAATCCATGATCCAATCTAGCAGAGCCTCTGCACTCATAACCATCATCACCTCAGAACCGTCATAAATCGAACCACTGGAGCTTGGCTGATCATCTTTCTTGACGAAACCATTTGACTTCTTGCGATTATTCTTCGGACAGTTTCTCTTTAAGTGCTCCTCAGACTGGCAAATATAGCACTTGAGTCTTCCACCTCGAGACTTCGATCTTGACTTTCCCCTAGACTGATGCGAATTCCTGCGATCAGTTCTTCCCCTCACGTATAACCCTTCACCATCATCCCCCTTCGCCTTAGATCTTTCTTTGATTTCCTTTGAATTCAGTGTGGCCATCACATCCTCCAAAGTCAAAGCTTCCCGTCCATAAAGCAAGGTATCCACAAAGTGTTCGTATGATGCTGGTAAAGAAGTGAGTAATAATAAAGCAAGATCTTCATCCTCGAATTTTACCTCAATATTTGCTAAATCAAGAACGATTTTGTTGAACTCATCTATATGCTCGGAAATCGTACGTCCAGCCGGCATGTAGAATGTATACAACTTCTTCTTCAGGTACAACTTGTTGGCCAAGGACTTTGTCATGTACAAAGTCTCGAGCTTGGACCAAACCCCCGCTGCAGTCGTCTCCCCGGTAACCTCTCTCAGAACCTTGTTACCTAAACACAAAATCATGGCACTGTGAGCTTTCTTGTTTAGCTCAGCTTTCGCTGTAGCATCCATATCCGCGGGTAAAACCTCCAGAGCTGCTTCACATCCATGTTGGATTAATAAAGCACGCATCTTGACTCTCCATAACCCGAAATCACCAGTTCCATCGAATTTCTCGATCTCAAACTTGGCTCCCGTCATTCTTTAATCACTTTATTAATTTGCTAAACCTTGTGAAAAAACCTCACAATCACAAACCAATAAAGTCCCTTGTGCAATACCTTTAAATAAATATTAACCCTTTTGTTTTATAAATAATAAAACAAAAAAAAACAAATCTATTTAATTTTATTTTATAAATATTGGTAATAGTCTCCACCAATATATAATAAAACAATCTCCACTGTTGACTTTTTCTTTGAAAATAGATCAGGTTTCCTTCTTCTTTCTTCGTATGTAACTCCAAAAAAAAACAGATCAGAAAAGTAGAAAACCCACTTCTTTGTCGATCTACAATAAACCCAAAAAACCAACAAACCCTTATCTATCAATCCTCCTGCTGCAACCTTGATGTCCAAAGAACCTTGAACACCAAAAACCTTCAACCGATCGATCCTAGTAAACCAGAAAACCTCGCGAACCTGAGCTCGTGATACCACTTGTAGATATTCGACAACCTACAATCCTGGTTACTAGCACGGATAACTCGACCACGAAGATGACACACACAGCAGATTATGATATTGACAGAAAAGTAAAGAACGATGCACAAGGTAATTACCCTTAATCGATTATTAGATTAAGTATTGAAAGAATAAACGTACATAAATCGTCCCCCCTCACCTCCTTTTATAGAGATGAGGGGAAGGTACACCGACTCTAACAAGGAGTCCTATTGTCGGTTGTGAAAACAGGTTGGGCTTGGGACACAAGCCAACCTAACGACCCTTAAGCTATTCCTAAGTTTAAGCTTAACACTCTAACCCCTAGACTTAGTTATAAGCTAATATTAAGACTAAAAACATAACAGATATACATCTAAATAAGTGATTCTGTGATTGTAAACCATATATTCATCTTTTTTATTCATTACTCATATTAACTACTAAACAAACTGTTAGAATTTGATAATCATGACAAGCATATTATTCATATAATATCACATAAACATATTGCGGAAGCTAGGATCTACTATAACATATAAAGGTTAACTAAAACATAAATAAGAACGTACCTTATGCAATACTTGATTCAAGGAATGAGATGAACCCTAGTTAGGGTTTAGATTAGATCTATTGAATAACCCCTTACCGTTTTGTTATTCGATCTCTTGATAATAACTAAAGTAAGTTATTACCTCGTTCTTGTACACACAAATTAAACCGTATTAAGGTTTTGCAAGAAACTACACAAGTTATATTTTAGATCACAAAATCGACCCAAAATCCCTTAGGGGAATTCGTATGATTGACCAAGGAAGGAAAAGAAGAGAAAAAACAATTAGGGATAATTGTGTGTTCAAGAGATGTGAAAACCAAAGACCATAGGTTTGTTTATATAGTGTTTAGAAAACTTGGTCACCAAGAAAACAACCCTAACCTCCTTATGGAGGATTTCGGCCGCCCCCTAGACTCCAAGAGGATTTCTAGAACTTTCTTGGTTACAATAATTCATAAACACATTCTTTCCTTATTTGCGTCTAACGGTCGTTAGTCATTTAACGGTAAACACTAACGTCCGTTAAGTACTTGTGTCTAATAATAAATATAAATATACATTTATTATTTTTCCTTAATACTCATTTGCAATGTGTGCAATCCCGAGGTCTCGCGTTCGATTCTAGACATTTACTCGTTAAATATTTAACTATAATTTAACAGCTCCCACTTAGTTAAACATTAACGGTAAAATGACATTGGTCGGCGTCATCATACCTTTTAGCTATGTATTTAGACGTATAAGATATAGTCTACGTTTGTTCATAGATTTTGAAAGAGTATTAACAACTCATACCAATCTTAACTTTCAAATCACGCGTATGTATACAATAAAGTTTATACGAGAAAGCAAATAACTAAAATGAGAAAGGATACTACAATATAAATAAAAACTATAAATAAATAAGAGTTAAAAAATATTTTTGAACACTACGCTGAATACGTCTTATTAGTGGTGCTGCAATAATGTGTAATGTTTAATATGGGAAATGAAGATGAAGGAATAGGATTTTTCAATTCACTAATAAAGATTATCATTTTGGTATGGATCGAGGTTATTTAATAACTCACATTAGTGAATAACACTCTGTTGTATTACTATAATAAACCATATTAAAGCGCTCGCGTAGTAGTAACGTATAATTATATGGTTTACTTATATATGTAGAGCAATTAATTGAAATAGACACGACAGTTAGTAATTCACGAAGAAATTACAAAATATCACTTTATATCTATTGTCAAACGAGTTATATGAGCTTCTTTATTTATGAGCACATATCTCTATGAGAAATTAGGCGCATCTAGTCAGAATGTAGATCTTTCTACCTTTCTACTTCATGTAAACAAGGTAAAGATCTTCTACTTAATATATATACACTTTTTATATTTTTATTTGTTTTTTTTTATTTTTTTTTTTTTGCAAAGGTGAAATATATAGTTATTCCACAATAATAACAACAATACATAGCTTGCAGAAAAACTGAAGGACAGACCCACAACAGTTTAACATAGCAGCTTAACAAAGACAGTCACGATCAGATACAACTAAGATAGCATTCACCTATTCCTCTAGCTAGTAAGAAATGAACTAGCACGTAGGCAACCATGGAGGAAACCACTTACTTAGCGTACATTCCTTTTCATAACAAACACCCTACCTGTGTCCACCCATGAAACCACAAGAGGCTCTTGTATCAAGGCTTCACAAAGCAGAGTGTAAACTCCTGTTCCATTAAGCTTACAATCATAGAGCTACATTCCAACCTCAGTTGGCATCACTCAAATGAAGGAAAAACTTAAGGACATCCCCACCTTGACTACATTTCTTCCTCAACTGTTCAATTAACTACTAACATGCTTGCAGCTTCAAAACCTCACAGATAAGAACAGCCAATCAAACAGGCTAATTAGGGCATCATCAGGTTGGCACTCCACCTCCTGATCACCACTGAACCTCAGCAATATTATCAACTTATGGTTAGGACCAAGGTAGATCATTTTCAATGCACTCCCCTATTCCTAACTTCCCCTAAGTTTGATCTTTCTACCTTCTATAAAATTTTAAAGGTAAACCATCACTGTCATGTATTTCATCACTAACACTCGTATAATAAAACCAACACTTTTGAAGCGTACCCTAATCACTAGTACAAAAGGAACAATTGCCGACGACTTTTTTTTTAATTTTGCCGCGACATTGAACGTCAAGGTATTTGGTTGATGCCGACGAACACTTAGTTGGCCGACGTTAGTCCGGCAATGCCCCGTCGGGACTTAACTGTGCCGACGTCCATTTCCCGACGCTGAGGGTGGGGCCCACAGCCATTTTCAGTCCCAAGACGAAAACTTGGTTCGACAAAAAATATTGCCGACGTCCGTTCGTCGGTATTGTTAGTTATAATTAACAAAAAATGATTAACTAATTGGTCAAATATCAGACTAAGTCAAAACGGTCAAACTGCTTAAAATACCGACGACACGTCGTCGGTAAAAAAGTGCATTCCTTCCAAAAAAAACAGCAGCAGAAATGCTGTAAATCCAGATTTTTACACGAAGAAAAATATCTGCAAAAACCAAAACTGGAAATAACCAAAACGTATGACACAAAATGCATTCGTTCATTCCCATCTCAATAAAAAACCAAAGCAGATCATAGTATTCGTTTATAACATACAATAAGCTAATATAGTAATCCGATAATTTGCCAATAATAATAGGATGAATTTGTTTTCCTTCAATTAGAGATGCAAGAACTGGAAACATGCAGCAAGGATTGAAACAAGGGTGTAATTGATCTGATCTTAACCATAACGACGCATTATCTATGAGTAGTCTTATGCTTTCTTCATCTCCTTCCATTTTGAGCATTAACTACCAATGATGAATGCAACAGCAAGTTAAGTAGAGGACTAATGCTAGTGATAACAAACAAAAAAAATAAATGAGGCCATTAACTGTTATTATTGTTTTAAGTTCACAAGGCCATAGTCACCAATAGGGGGGGGGGGAAATATCTTATTGCATACAAAGAAAAAAAAACAAATCAATGCATATTCAGCTTGCATTTGCGAGGCAAACTGTCTCTCTTATGACCTACTTTTTTTCAGTTGGTGTTCCTCTGTTGATTTTTAACTAAACCCTAAGAATTGAGTAATCGAATCCAACATAGTAACACATCTAATAGGTCCTATTTATTCAATTTTCATTATATTATCATAGATCGATTACATTAGTCATTGAGCAAGATGTAAATCATCAGAACCATTAGCGGAAGTAAATCACTTGAACACAATCATACAAAATTTTACCTGTTATCATAGCATTAAAAGAAAATGCATCTCTGGCATTGTATTTCTTCAAAAAACACAAATCCAAACTGCCCCCTAACCAAGATTAAACGTTTTGATGTCAAAACATAATCAATCATAAACTACTAGAGGATATAGGGTGGCCTGGGAATTGCATCCTTTGACGAGATATCTAATATCTGCAGTTGCAA
>LBNU01006760.1:71144-86191 GCA_014162995.1 Artemisia annua | reverse complement strand
GGTTCGTCCCAAAAGTAGTACTTTAATTGATTTAAGAACCTCTTCTTTTCATGCTTGCCCATATGTTCAGGGACAACTCTGCTCGCCAGGTAGTTAGCATAATCCGCATACCATGGTTCAGAATCGTTTACTAACATGAGCTGCTCTTCAGGAAATGTTTCGCGAATCTCGCTTTTGTTGGCCTCAGCAAGACTGGGGTTTTCGAGTCGAGAAAGATGATCGGCCGCAAGATTTTCTGCTCCTTTCTTATCACGAATCTCCACATCGAACTCTTGCAACAGTAAGATCCAGCGAATTAATCGCGGTTTAGCATCCTGTTTGGTGAAAAGGTATCGAAGGGCTGAATGATCCGTAAAGACAACCGTTTTAGAGAGAACAAGATATTGGCGAAACTTATCAAAAGCGAACACCACGACCAATAGTTCCTTCTCAGTGGTGGTGTAGTTTTCTTGAGCAGGATTCATAGTCTTACTAGCGTAGTATATTGGCTGGAAGTGCCTGTTAAGCCTTTGGCCTAGCACTGCTCCAACAGCAAATCGCTAGCGTCGCACATGATTTCGAAGGGCAGCTTCCAATCAGGGGTAACCATAATTGGAGCTTGCATGAGATCCTATTTTAATCGATCGAACGCGTCCTTGCACTCTTGAGAGAAGTCGAATGGGGCATCCTTCACAAGCAACTGAGTCATTGGTCTAGCTATCTTTGAGAAATCTTTGATGAATCTCCTATAGAAGCCCGCATGACCTAAGAAGCTAAGGATTGCCTTGACGGTGGTTGGATAGGGAAGTTTGGATATAGCTTCAATTTTTGCCCGGTCTACCTCAATTCCATTTCCTGAAATTTTGTGCCCTAGCACGATCCCTTCTTTTACCATAAAATGGCATTTCTCCAAGTTTAGTACCAAGTTAGTCTCTTCACAACGTTTGAGCATTTTCTCAAGGTTAGCCAGACAACGATCAAAAGAGTCCCCAAAGACTGAGAAATCATCCATGAAGACCTCCATGCTATCTTCCATTAATTCATGAAAGATTGCTGTCATGCAGCGCTGGAAAGTGGCGGGGGCGTTACACAGTCCAAAGGGCATTCGCTTGTAGGCGAAGGTGCCATAAGGGCATGTAAACGTTGTCTTCTCTTGGTCCTCAGGGGCGATAGGGATTTGGAAATACCCTGAGAACCCATCTAGGAAGCAGTAGTATTCATGTCCTGCTAACCTTTCCAACATTTGATCGATGAATGGGAGAGGGAAGTGATCCTTTCGGGTAGCATCATTCAATTTCCTATAATCGATGCACACACGCCATCCGGTTACTGTTCTCTGGGGTACTAGCTCATCCTTATCGTTCTTCACCACCGTCATTCCTCCCTTTTTCGGCACAACCTGCACAGGACTTACCCATGGACTGTCAGATATTGGGTAGATCAGCCCTGCATCGAGGAGCTTAATGACTTCCTTTTTTACAACTTCCTTGATATTGGGGTTTACTCGCCTTTGAGGTTGCACGGTGGGTTTATAATCTTCCTCCATGAGGATTTTATGCGTGCAAAAGGTCGAGTCGATCCCTTTGATGTCGGCTACACTCCATGCTATAACCCCTTTGTATTTTTTTAAAACTTCTAGGAGTTTACCCTTTTGTTCTCTTCTTAGGGAAGAGTTTATGATAACCGGAAGTTGATCCTCTCCTTGGAGGAAAGCGTATTCTAGGTTGCTTGGGAGTTCTTTGAGTTCTAACACGGGTGGTTCGATGATGGAAGGTTTGAGTTTGTTCTCCGGTTTACGAAGCTCAAGTTGTTCGGTTTCTTGCCTGGGATAGAAGGAGACTGCGTTAACATCTATAGTTTTCTCTTTCTCTGAAATAGGTACGAAAGATTCATCTCTCAACCAACCAGCTTCCACCTGCTCATCTATACAATTGTCGATCACATCGGATAGCTCATCGACTTCACCGATAAAGTATAGCCGGTTAGCTGCTTCGAGAGAAAGATTCATTGTGTCCTTGATGTCAAAGGTTAGGCTGTCGTCCCCTACTCGTAGGGTTAGTTTGCCGTCATGAACATCAATAACAGCTCGAGCAGTTGCGAGGAATGGTCTTCCTAGGATGATAGGCACTAGGTCGTCTTCTTCCATTTCTAGGATGACGAAGTCGACTGGAAATTTGAACTTCCCTACTTTAACAAGTACATTTTCGCATATTCCTAAGGGGTACTTGACTGATCTATCGGCTAGTTGGATGTTCATACGGGTTGGTTTCAATCCTGAATACCCTAATTTGAGGAACATGGAATGCGGCATGAGATTAATACTTGCCCCTAAGTCGGCTAAAGCATTCTTGATCGATAGAGATCCTACGGAACAGGGCAAGGTGAAACTACCTGGATCGTCCACTTTCTTGGGTAGTCCTCGTTGAGTCACCACAGAACATTCTTCACCTAGGGTCACAAGACCTTCGAGTTTTTTTCTGTTTGTAAGCAGCTTCTTTAAGTATGTACTGTATTTGGGCATATGGTAACATGCATCAAGAAGAGGTATGGTGATAACTGAGTCCTTTAGATATGACAAGAATCTGTTATTATCATTTTCAGCCTTTTGATTCTTGAGGCGGGATGGATATGGGACTTTAACGGGTTGTTTAGTTGGAGTAGGTGAAGAGGAAGTCACTGGAGGGTGTTGTTCAGGGGTCTCATTGTTCACATCACCCTCCTCTTCATGAGGTGTGTCGGGTTCCGTGACATTAGTTTGTGGGGTTGGGTAAGGTGGATCCTTAGTAGTTGTTCCAGCACGAGTGGTAATGGCGAGTAAAGGATCTCTTTAATTTGTTGGAGGTTTGCCGAGGCCATCAAGAATGGCGTCGAGTTCTGCGAATTTGGTTCTTGTGTCATTCTGTTGGCTCGTGAATAGGTTGTCGAGGCCTTTTAATTGCAGATCCTTTTCAAGCATGAAATGTCCTAGATCATCCTCAAAAGTGCTCCTAACTTTGTAGTCAGGATGTTCTCCCCCTCCCTCGCTTCTTACAAGATTCCCCCAAGGGGTAAAATCGTTGTTTTGATAGAAATTTAAAAGGGAAGGATCATCAAAGATGTCGTGGCTTGACAAACATGCTTGTTCGGTGGTGGTATTCTCCTCGCATTCCTCCACTTCATGCGGGCCGCCACATTGATCACAGATCAGGTATGGGTTTGATAATTGTTTGGTTGGTTTCGACTGATCTAGATAGGACATTTGATCCTTCAACCTACTCAGCCGGCTAACAAAAGGAGGCCTTTCCATGGTCTTGGAAATGCTCATGATCGAATCAGGTTCATCCCAGGTATCGTCTTGATCATTTGCATATGTCTCAATTCTGTCCCATGCTGCCTCGACACTTAAGTTGGCTATCCTTCCTTTTGATGAGTTATTGATTCCCCTTTGGTCGCTTTTAGAGACACTATCGTAGAAGATTTGGACAAGGAACCAGAGTTCAATGCCATGATGGGGGACTTGTCTAATTAGATCCTTGAACCTAATCCAAGATTCGTAGATATGTTCCGCTGGTTCCACGTGGAAACGAAGAATTCCATCTCTCAACTTTGAAGTTCTTCCTATGGGAAAGAATTTCTCGTAGAATTTTGAGATAAGCTGCTCCCATGTGAAGATGGATTCNAGATTTGGACAAGGAACCAGAGTTCAATGCCATGATGGGGGACTTGTCTAATTAGATCCTTGAACCTAATCCAAGATTCGTAGATATGTTCCGCTGGTTCCACGTGGAAACGAAGAATTCCATCTCTCAACTTTGAAGTTCTTCCTATGGGAAAGAATTTCTCGTAGAATTTTGAGATAAGCTGCTCCCATGTGAAGATGGATTCGGAAGGAAGTTTGTTATACCAGTCTTTGGCTTTTTCATAGAGGGTGAAAGGAAAGAATCGTAGCCGGGAGGTATCTCTAGTGGCCCCCTCCGTATGGAGGGTATCCACTATTTTCAGGAAGTCCTTGACGTGTTGGATTGGATCTTCGGCTTTCAATCCTTGAAACTTGCATACATTTTGGACAAGCCAAACGTCAGTTGCATGCAAGGCCTCGTCCGTGTGTTCATTTGGAAAAATAATGGCATTGGAAAAACCACGAGGGGTGGGAGAAGAGTAGTCCTTGAGGGGTTTAGGGACAGGGTTCTCGGGAACCTCCTCATCTTGATTGGATTGAGGACTAGGGGGTGCAGAATGAGGATTGGATTCTTCCTCAAAGAGGGCATCGTCGAAGGCAATGGCAATGCTAGGTGGTTCGGGTGATGTAAAGAGTCGTCTTATCCTTCGCATTTCCCTATCAGGTTCTGCGTAGGGTGAGACAAGGTCTCTTAGTGAGCTGCGGCTCCTGGTGATCCTAAGAGTGGAGGGATCTTCGTTTACCATGATGGTCGAGGAAGATTTGAGCAGTGGGTAGAGCAGAAAAAAGATAGACTAAAGAAATCCTAGAAAAATAAAATAAAAATCTCACTAGAAAGGAATCTAGTTAGTAGACCTAATAAAATAAAAATTCTACCTAAACAATAACTATTCCCCGGCAACGAGTGACGTGGGATTGCGACCACGCAACAGGTTTTACCTCTCAAGGGATCAGTGGCGAAGCTAGAAAATTTTCAGTGGGGGGTCGGGATCTAAATTTTTTTCCCTAACGCTATATACCCCCTACATCGCAAAAAATGGGGGGTCGAAACCGAATATACCGAAATTTTTCTACACGAAAACTATATACCCCCTACATCGCCAAAAAAATTTCGGGAGGTCGGGCGCCCCCTCCCGCCCCTATGTAGCTGCGCCCCTGCAAGGGATCTTGAGAAGCTTGCAATCCCACCAGGCAGTGTACCTGGTCGGTGTAGTATAGTGTAGTGGTAAGTATGGGGGATTGATCGTTCTCTCACAGGGAATAGTGTTCGTTAGGTTAGAAAAACTACTCTAAAAGGTCTAAGGGTGAAGGAAGATTATTTTTGTATTTTTATATTTTTTTGAAAGCAAGTAAAATCTCGGGTTTTGGAGGAGTGGGCGGAATTAGTTGCTAGTCAACTAACCCAAAAACTACAATTGCAATTAAAAATAAAATAACTAAACTATTGTGGTTGTGAAAACTTATATGGAGACAAATGTGTTTACTTAGATTTCCTTACTCCCTAACTATCTTTTACCGGTTAATTGGTGTATGTATTACTTGCGTGGATGACGGGTGTATTCCTTAACAATTCATGGGGTGGCGTACATATCTCCCCAATTCTATGAGCTCTTATCTCCTCCTACAACGATGCGTAAAGCACCCAATCATAGGGATTGTAAACAGTGGCTCATGCGTTAAATACTACCTTAATAACCTAGTACGCATTAGTTACATGTTTCTTAAGACGTTCAAGCATGTTACCATATAGGAGTTTAGCCAGTTTTCTTAAGCCTAACATTGATGAAACATTCATCCAAGACAAGTAATAACACACCAATCAACCAATAATTAATAGTTAGGTTTCATTAGATCTAAGCAAACACAAGAAAAATCTAGCCTAGCATGTTAATTGAAAGACAAGCATAAGATATAATTAACCAACACATAGACATATTGATTAATTTAAGTGAGGACTTATCTTTAATTGAACATGAAGGATTCAAGGGTGAAAAACCCTTGAAAATACAGCCAAATTCGTCTTTAGGGTTTTTCCCAAACTTGTACCAAAAGTTCCACACTAATGAATGAAAAATAGAAAAGTATATATAGACTTTACATTCTGACGGAGCCAGGCTATGGGTTCTGACGCCCTCAGCTCGCCGTCATTAGGGTTCTCGGATGGCCTAGATCTACTTCTGACGCCGTCACTTGTATATGTGCTCTAGGCCGTCACTCTTTAGCATTACACCTGACGGCCTACTTTCTCTAACACCTGACGCCGTCAGGTATAAACATCTTGTTTTCTTCATAGGGCATCTAGTGTAATCTGATTCTACTCCTTTGTCAACGTTGGCTGACGGCGTCAGCTTGTGACTCTGACGCTGTCAGGAAGGTTTTCCAGCTTCTTTTGAGACTTTGTCGTTTTCTTCACTTTTATGCTCCAAAAACGTCCAAATTAGCATGTTTTCCAGAATTCTTCTCAAAAGTACCTAAAATGACAAAAGGAACGATTTAGGGCAATATTTGATAACATTTACTCGAATTAGGGCTAAAATGACCCCTTAAAACGGGTACACTTTTCGTCTCATCATAGACCTATATAAAGTAGTTTTCAATCCTAACGAACACTCGAGAGACGAACCGATTGCGTCTCTTCCAATTCTCTCTGCGAGACCAAGCTAGTCAGAGGCTAGAGCGTCTACCCGCAGGATCCATCACCTCTTGGGATGATCTCACCTCTCGTTTCCTTGCTCAATTCTTCCCACCGGGGAGGACCACCAAGCTAAGGAATGACATCTTGTTGTTCGAACAACATCGAGGCGAAACCCTCTTCGAGGCATGGACTCGATTTAAGGATTTAATTCAAAAAGTCCCTCACCATGGCATAAATCTCTGGCTCCAAATCCAAATCTTCTATGACCATGTCGACTACCACACTAAGCGTACCATTGATCAAGCCGCCGGGGGCGGATTGCATGACAGAAACGCCGAGGAATCATGGGAAATCATCGACGAGCTTGCACTCTACAATAATGAGGTGTGGGAAACTGCTCATATTGTAAATTCGGCTGTCAAAGCACTCTCGTCCCCAACAAAGGCTACTCAACTCTCTGAAGAAAGCCTTTGTGAACTTGAGAAAAGGGTCGACGATCTGATCGAAAGGCAAAAGAGACCCCTAAGTCCACCACGAGAAACAGTCAACTCCATCTCAGGTATAAAGCCGATACCGTTGTCTGAATCACCTCTTAGGGAAAATGCTGAATCCTTCTATAAGCGTGCTCAACCCAATCCACCTCCTCAGGAACTTAGTCCATAATTCGAAGCTCGTATGAGAGAGTATATGTCGACACACTCCGAACGGTTGGCAAGATTCGAGTAGGCCGTTTATAGACAGAAGGAGGAAATGCAAGAAAAGATAGCGGAGATGATGGACNGTCAACTCCATCTCAGGTATAAAGCCGATACCGTTGTCTGAATCACCTCTTAGGGAAAATGCTGAATCCTTCTATAAGCGTGCTCAACCCAATCCACCTCCTCAGGAACTTAGTCCATAATTCGAAGCTCGTATGAGAGAGTATATGTCGACACACTCCGAACGGTTGGCAAGATTCGAGTAGGCCGTTTATAGACAGAAGGAGGAAATGCAAGAAAAGATGGCGGAGATGATGGACCTGTTGAAAGAATACACGAAAACAAAAGCCCCCGAAAAAGTGTTGGTGCGAAGAGACGTCGATGCTCCCAACACCAAATTTGTTAATGTCATCTCCGTCGTCCGTGAGGACAACAATGAAGGAAAAGGAGAGTTGATGACTAAGGAGGGTAACAAAGTCAACCTCATCCCACCCAGTGATGGAAACAGTAAGGCTAGCGAATGCAATTCAGACGAGGGAGAGGAGACGCCTCCTATTGAGCACCCAATGGACAAACCACCAAAATCACAAGAAGTAAGGCACTACGTGAAGCACGAGATAAACAAAGAAACTGTAAGCAATTGGGTAAGAAACTATCGACGTACTCATCCGCCCAAAGGGGGGTCCAAAAGACTAAAACAAACGATAAATTCGACACGTTACCCGGAGGACAATTGTATGAGAGCCTCATGAGGCAGAAGCTAGTCATGAAGCAAGAGTTCTATGGGATTTTCGAAGTACCATGCAGCATAGGAAAGCTCAAGTATCTGGATTCAGTGGCTGACCAAGGTTCCGATGTAAATTTAATGCCTTTGTCCATTTATGTTCAGTTAATCGACGAACCGCCATCCACCACCCACATTAAACTCTCTTTTGCAAAACACTCTTACGAATACCCATTAGGAATAGCAGAAGACGTGTTATTCAACGTTGCCGGATTCATGTATCTAGTTGACTTCGTGATCGTTGATAGAGATGACGTGAATATGCCAATAATTCTTGGGGCCCCCTTTCTCGCTACAACTAGGGCACGAATCGACTACGAAAAGTGTACCATCCTGCTTAGAAAGGGTAATAAATCGATACGCTTCCCAACGATCCCACGTCATATGAGAGAAATCATTCTGCAAAAGAAAACAGAAGCAGACTTTAGTATACTTCGGGGTCATGTTCGAGAAAAAATCCTTGCATGGGAGGCAAGGATTATGAGTTACAAAGAAGTTGAGGTTGGAGAGTATAAGGGTAGAAATGAGGATTAGGTCGAGATAGCATGCAATGAGCTGACCAAGAACCCGGTAGAGTTCACGAAAGGAGACTCGGTGCTCTTAAGACATTCAGAGATAAAAGTGCCCCCTGATGAACCAAATTCTTGGTGGTATGGACCATTCATAATCAAAATCCTATGTCGGAATGGGGTAGTAACCTTGAGCAGCCAAAGAGGAGGAGAGGTGACTGTGAATGTCGAACGATTGAAACATCACCACCCTGATAGTAAGGATTATATCTATAATGGATACGTCATATTACGAGATGAAGTCACGTAACAGTACGTGACTTTGAGTCTAGCTACTAGACTTGTTAATAAAGAAAAGCGCTTCTTGGGAGGCAACCCAAGCTTTGTTTATTTGTTTGTTTGTTTGATTTTTATTTGTTTCCGTATGTGTGTTTCATTTTTATTGTTTATGGTTCATGCTTCAAAGTAAATTGTGAAAATGCTTTATTTTGTTTTTAACTTCGTCTTAACTACATATAAAGGTATTTTGCAAAAGATAAGTGTAAGGGAAATCTAAATTTGTTTATAAAAACAAGATTGAACATGAATCGTAACAATATAAAATAAACATACATATTAGTATTTGTTTGAGTCAAATGCTTGTATCGAGTCATAATGAATATTTTGCAGGAATTCCAGGAAGTAAGGCATAGGTTTTTCTGGAAATTTTCCGGAAACGAAATTTAAAATTTCTGTCAGATCACTCTGACGGCGTCAAGCATTAAAAGCTAACGGTGTCAGGTGTAAAATTCTGGAAAATTTTGCAAGTTTTATTTTTCTACCGAAATTGTAAAGTTTCATTAAACCCGTATTTTATAAACTCCAGGAATATGCAAATATTCATTCCACAAGCATTATATCTTTATTGCTTTCTAGGATTTTATTATATATTGATTTTGCCGCCGATTTTACACGAGGTTTGCTATGATTGTTTTGTCAGGTTTAACATGTTATATTGGACAAGAAGATGATTTATATTCTGGAAGGGAAGCTTTTTATGTTCATTTTCTTGGAGGAGGATTTAACCATGTTACCACATTATCCACACCGAGCGAATCAGGGGAGTATTTGTTTTCATTCTTTTACCTTCTTTACTTTTACATCTTTTTATTTGAACATTGGGGACAATGTTCATCTTAAGTGTAAGGGGGGGGGGTAAATTATGATACCTTAGAGAATGCAATTACACTTGATTTTTGTTTATCTAATAGTAGGTGTGTAATAAAACTAAGAGAAATATTTGTTAGGGCGATTTTAGCGCCAAATTTAAATTTTTTTGCAACATTTAGGAGTAAAACTTTAGTCTTAATAAGCGTCTCATGGATAGGAGTTGTATGACTAGCACGAAAAACCGTACCACTCAAAAATTTTCCCTCAAATATGTGAGGTTCGCCCCTAGATTTGTTAGGAAAAGCATTCATTGTTGGTGCTTATGAGTGTACCGGTAGTACTTAGATTCTAGAACTTGCGTTAGTGATTCATCCCGAGACCGCTAGTGAGACTACATTCGTGTAGTTAGTATTTACTACATGATAAGAGGCATTAAGATAACCCGTGTTTTACACCTGTATTATAATTACATTGGCTTCATTGGTCAAGTAATTTTCCCACACCTTTGCGATGTACTCATTTTTAGTAAACGATACCCCTAGTACACCCCTCAGAGCCTATCTTTTTCGTTTCTAACTTTAAGCATTTTACTTAAAGGAAGAATTTGTTTACAATCCACCCCAAATGTACACCCAAATCGCCTTAGCCTACCTTGTATGTACTCATCTTTAGTGCATTATTGTGACAACATTTGTTTAAACCCTAAGTTAATTATCTAACTAATTTCATGGTTGCTAAGTCGAGTCATATCTTGTACATATTGTTTTGGGACGATTGGGACTCATGGGTAAAGTACTAGTGTTATGGAGTAATGGGGAAGAACATCAATTATTACCCCCATGAATGTGTAAATGTTTTAAAGTACTCCAAGTGTTTTGATTATCTTGATTCGAGTCATTAGAATAGTTATTTGTAAAGTATGTAAAAGTTCAAGTGTAAGGGGAGAACCAAGTCCCCTATGATGTATTATTTTTGATGGTAGGGCAAGAGTGTATGCACACACACAAAAAAAAAAAAAAAAAAATCAANCGAGTCGAGTCTTGGCTTAGCAACGCCACATTGTACATGTAATTTATTAAGATGATTAACTCGCCACCAGTAAAGATTGCCTTTATCCAACAAAACCGTGTTTATCATATCCCTACACCTAACGTTACAACCCTTTAAAAGACCTATTTGATAGTTTATCTTAGGTGCTTACGCCAAAGTGGTGGAGGTTTTTGATCATTTCCCAAGCCTATGGTAATCTATGTGCTATGACAGATAGTGAGTAATATTTTTCTATTTCCATTTGTGATATATACCTTTATAACACCCGAGAGATGTGAGTATCCAAAAACTATTTGTGAGGTGCTAGTGTATAATTTTCGTGCTTATTTTGGTTAAAGTGGAACGATCATTTGTTGGGTTTTAGGATTCTACTTCTGAGAAACTATCAAAATGTCAATCTGCTGCTGTATACTGAATCTGCTGCTGGACGCTGAATCTGCTGCTAGTGTGAAAGTGCTGCTAGAAGGATTGCAAGACTCTGCTGCTCAGAGATTATTATAGAAACGAGTCTTGTAACTATAGTAAAGATTGTATAAATATTATATAGGTTTAGAATATCTTTTGTTTGTGTAAGAAGTCTTTGTAAACCGTGTAGGGTTCCTTGTCTATAAAAGGAGATCCCTAGGGTTAGAATATGTACGTGTCTGTGAAAAAGTCGAATCACTTCAAGGTGTAAACCCTAGCATTGTTAAGAGTGCTCGTATTTAATATATTGAAGTGTTTAAGTATGATAACATTGTTCTTGTGTTCATCTTAAGTTAAACAATATATTCCGCATGTTGTTTACGTTTATTACAATTCAAGTCAGCTTCTATATAAGATCCATTGTTCAACTGGGATTCAACAAGTGGTATCAGAGCTTGTGATCTAGAAGCTGTGATCAAGAAGAACTCAAGTACTCTCAAAATCTGTTCTTAACCTAAACTGAAGTCATGGGTGATGACACACATATGGTTACTGCCTCCAAGGTGCCAATGCTCAAGCAAGGAGAATATGAGCTTTGGAAGATGCGAATCAGGCAGTACATGCGCATGATTGGCTACAAGATGTGGAATGTTGTCCTGGAAGGTGACAAATTCCCTGTGGTTGTTGATGGGAAGGAGGTACCTATCAAAGGCAAGGAAGATGAGGATCAAAGGAAGCTAGAAATCAAGACTCATAGTATTCTCATGATGGGAATACCTAATGAGTATCAGCTGGATTTTGAAGGCTGTGAAACTGCTAAGACTTCTATGGATGTTGTTAAGACAAGATTTGGTGGCAATGCTACTACCAGAAAGTCAAGGAAGAATGTCTTAAAGCATCAGTTTGAAAACTTCACTGCTCTAAGTGGAGAGAATCTTGATGGTACCTATAACAGGCTTCAAAAGCTTATAAGTCATTTGAAGCTTCTGGGATACACAGTTCTTGAAAAAGACATCAATCTCAAGTTTCTCAGAAGCCTTGCACCAGAATGGAGCATGCATACTGTTGTGTGGAGAAACAAAGCTGATTTTGAAACAATGAGTTTGGATAATCTATACAACAACTTGAAAGTATATGAATCTGAGATGAATATCTCATCTAGTTCATCTACTTCATCCTCTGCTGCTCAAAATATAGCCTTTGTGTCCTCTAAAACCACTAACTCCTCAGACACTCACTCTGCTGCTTATGGTGTCTCTGCTGCTAGCACTAGCAACTCTGCTGCTGGTTCAAGCAACAGTAATACTATGAGTGATGCTGCTATTTGTGCTTTCTTGGCTCATCTTACTACAGGTACTCAAGTTCTAAATCAGGATGCTGATCATATTGATCCTGATGCTCTTGAAGAGATTGATTTGAAGTGGCAAATGGCTATGTTAACCTTGAGAGCAAGAAAGTTCTTAAAAAGGACTGGCAAACAGCTCAAGTATAAGCCTCAGGGTAATATGGGATTTGACAAATCAATGATGGAATGCTACAACTGTAATAGAAAGGGGCATTTTGCCAGAGAATGCAGAGCTCCAAAGAAGAATGTAGAGACTCCCAAGAAGACTGAAGATGAGTCAAAGCCTTCTACTGCTTTGGTGTCTTGTGATGGGTTAGGTGACTATGACTGGAGTGACATGGCTGGAGAAGAACCACATCAAGGTTTCATTGCTGAAGTGAAGACTCAAGGGCATAACTTTGCTCTTATGGCCTATGCTTCTTCATCATCTGGTTCTGACTCTGAGGTGTCCAATGAGTCTAATGGTTCTACTTGTTCTTTTCAATCTTGTGTTGACACTATAGAAGAACTTAAAGCTAGGAATGAAAGTCTTAGGAAAGAAGTTGAGTCCCTAAAACTTGATAACTTAGGTTATAAAGTAGGAATTCAAAATGTAGAAAGAAGACTTGAATATCTTAAAGAGTGTGAGTTTGAATATGTTGATAAAATTAATATACAGGATGGTGAGCTTTTTGTTAAAAAGAATGAGATTGAAATGCTTAAGAGAAAGTTAACAGAAGCAGAACAGGCTAGAGATGAAGCTCTTGCAGATAAAGATAATCATATTGTCAGAGTTGAAAAACAAAAATTTGCTTCAACAGCCATAGATCACACTATTCAGTGTCAATTAATGAGAAAAAGTAGTGGCATAGGATACAATGAAGTAGCTCCTCCAATGAAAAGTGCCTTTGCACCACCAGGAAAGGAGTTATCCTTCATTAGTATAACTGAAGATATCAAACCTAGTGAAGAAACCAGTAATGTGCCTATTCAAACAACTAGGGTTGATAATAAAAAGTTTTCTGATGAACCTATCATTGAAAATTGGGTTTCAGATAGTGAGGATGAACAGACTGAGCCAACACTAAGTGTTAAACAGGAAGAAATTCCTAAAGTTGATGAGTCTAGAGTTAATCAGGTTAAGTTTCTAAAACCTGTACTAGGTCATAATATGTCTAGAAAAGTAGTTGAGTATAATGAGGTACCTAGACATTACATGAAGAGGTTGGGGTAATCAAAGAAATTTCAATAACCTAGTTTCTCATAAATTAGGTAATGATTTTCAATTGAAAAAGAAGGCATGTTATAAATGTGGTAGTTTTGAGCATCTCATTGCAAATTGTAAGGACTACCAAAAACCTGTTTGGAACCAACATACAAGAGTGAATCATCAAAATTTTTCAAAAAGGACTCACTCTCCTTCCAAAAGACAAATGGTTCCAAGAGCAGTTTTATTAAGATCTGGTGTTACTAGATCCATTGTAACTTCTCAAACAAACAGGCCTTTTCATAATAAAACAATTGGTCCTACTGCTAATGCAAAAGTAGACTCTGCTGCTAAGGCAAAAGACTCTGCTGCTGTTTCAAAAGTCATAACAGATACAGTTGTTGGAAATCATCTTTATGCTGTAAAGGCCTCAGCTTGCTAGACTTGGAAACCAAAATCAAATGTTTTAACTAAAGTTTCCAACACCAGCAGTGCATCAATGGACCTAACTAAGTACAACTATGTTGATGCACAAGGCAGATCCAAGTCAGTGATGGCTTGGGTCAAAAAGAGAAACTGATTTCTCTATTTTTTTTATGTACAGGGCAATCTTCAAGATGATCTAAAAGATAAAGGAATTGTTGATAGTGGTTGCTCTGGACATATGAAAGGAGACATATCCCAACTTGAGGATTTTTAGCCAATGGAGAATGGTGGATATGTTGCCTTTGGTAATTATGTCAAAGGAGGAAAGATTATAGGTATTGGTACAATCAAAACAGGTAGTTTGGATTTTGAAAAAGTGTTCCTTGTGGATGGACTTAAGTTCAACCTCTTTAGTGTCTCACAGATGTGTGACAAAAGGAATTTTGTTCTTTTTACTGACACTAAATGTCTTATCCTTTCTCTTGACTTTAAGTTGCCAGATGACAAATTTGTGCTCCTAAGAGTCCCTAGATCTGATAACATATACAGTGATCATATAAAGAACATAGTTGCCAAAAGAGCTTTAACTTGTCTACTTGCAAAGGCCACTATTGATGAATCCAAATTATGGCACAGGAGACTTGGACATTTAAATTTCAAAACTATGAATAAATTGGTCAAAGAAAATCTTGTGAGAGGTTTACCTTCAAAAGTTTTTGAAAATCTTGAAACCTGTGTTGCCTGTCAAAAGGGTAAATGATGCGCGTGGATTGCAACACGCACTACGTTTTACCTCTCGAGGGATCTCGAGAAGCTTGCAATCCCCACCAGGCAGTGTACCTGACCGATGTAGTATAGTGTAGTGGCAAGTACCGGGGGATTGATCGTTCTCTCACAGGGAATAGTGTTCGTTAGGCTAAAGGCTACTCTAATCTAGGTCTAAGGGTGGATACCTAAAAACGATAACGCACATACGTTCACGTTTCTAAAGACGTTCAAGCTTGTTACCGTATAGGAGATTCAGCCAGTTTTCTTAGTCTAACGTAAGATGAAACATTCATCCAATAACATCACAACATAAACATCACATGATAATCTAGTTTAGGTTTCATTAGATCTAAGCAAACACAAAAGTAAATTAGTAAGCATGTTAAAAGAAGACCAAGTAAAAGCATAAATCACCAACACATAAGACATATTGTATGAATAAAGACTTATCTTGG